>JAYRBW010090182.1:0-21517 GCA_036023295.1 Invenusta paracnida
ACATCGTGAATTCTTCGTGGACTTTTTTCAGACATTTCCCATTTGGCAGACCACCTGGTGACCTCAGTTCTGAATTCTTCAACAGTTTTTTTAAGTCATGTTGAAATTCACCGTGAATTCTAAGAATCAGATCATCATTTATGGACACTAGGTTCTGTGGCAATAAATGTTCAGCAATAAAACGCGGTTCGTTGCAAAGAATACGGGATGATATCTCTTGAAGCAGATGATCGATGAAAACATTGAACAAGGTTATTTTCCAATATTGTGACACCGATTCTACATTAAGATTTGCGCGGTTTTGTTGTTTTCCTGTTCGTCGAGGCCTTGAAGGCAAAATTTCGAACTTTTCTGCAAGCCCCGCTGCTTCGTTGTAAAGTCTATCCCATACGCTATCATCATTTCTCACTTGTGAGAAGATTTTTATCACCACTTTTGTTTCTTCGATAGAATTTAACAAGTCATTGTCTTCTTTACAACTAATATACAACTAACTACATATATACCTACATACATACATAGATAATTCACTTCTCAAGAATTTAGGTGTAGGCACGAGCCTACAGTGCCTAATGGAAGCTACGCCACTGATAATGTGCACATATTGTACAAAATTCACATGATAATGTATTTATATTACAGAGAACTATAAACCACGATTCGCCTCTTATAGTTTCCACCATTGATTACCTTTCATCAAGGACATTTGAAAAAAAGAAGAATTACCAGTTTGCAAATCAATAGCTATCAAATATTAATATATATATATTTGTCTGTGGTCTCAGTAATATTATAAAATGTATAATTGCAGAGCTCAACAAATTGAAATATCACAAATTAATGACAATGAAAACATACATTATTATACAAACTTTGCTGCTTAAGTATAAATCAAAATTGCAATTAAGATAACAATTCAATTTTATTTTATTTTATTATACTTCCTTTATTTGTTAATAAGTATACTGTGCCGTTCAACCGTATCAGATAAATCGATACTTATAATATTGTTCACATAATTAGGTTTGTACAATAAACTAATAATTAATATGACTTGTCACTCAAAAAAATACATTACATTCGAGTGAATTATTTTTTATAATGCACTATTTTTAACGGAGATAATTAAATTAATGTCTGACACTTTGACTTGACTAAATTAAGTTAAATGCCTGCATTACATAAAGTATGGGATATAACTATTCAAATAGAAAAAATCCTATAAAATTAAAATGTTATACTACTGATAGCTAGGTGTCGGTCAAAAGTAGTATAAAACATAATTTTTAAATATAGTTTTTCTATATATGTAAATGAGTTACTATAAACATTATTTCTTTAATAATATATCTTGACCACAATTGCAAAACATTTTTAATGGGAATATATTTCATTACCTACCATTCTATGTATATATTGATTAATTTCTATGTATGAATTAAATATCTTTTATAAGAACATTTGTGAATTTTGTGAAATTTTTAAGGGTGAAATAATTAATAAACCATGAAGCTTCAACAAAATTAACAGTAACAACAGAGTACAATAGATTTTTGTTCCACTTTATAAACATAAAGTATATGGGTACGTATCGCATTTCGGCTTATTTCATTTCGTCTTTTCATTGTTCTCAGTTAATCCGATGACGCAATCGGAATGAGAATATAATTGTGCCACATCGTCACAGTTGTTGCATTTGGTCTTATATTTAACTTTACAGCAGGTGCACACCACTACGACTGGCCGATCAATAGCTCTGCAGTAATTATACTTATATTATTGGTTTAGAATAATTATTTATGTAGCGATAATATTATTCGTAATAAATAATATATCACTCATTCTCTTTGCAGTAGAGCATTGCTTTAATGGTTTTATTGTTTAAAACCAACTTATGATGTAGGTGACTATAAGTTCATTTATGATATGCGAGAAGTAACTGGAGACCGCCTACCGACCTTTATAATATGAAACAGGGGGTTACATGTTGTTGTAGATGACTAATTTAGTGTTACACCGTTCGTGCCAATATATATAATACTGACTTTTTCTATATTATTAAACCTAAAATAAAAGACCAAATGAATATATGGAAATAAGCCTAGATGAAATAAGACAAAATGAAATAAGACAAAATGAAATAAGACAAAATGAAATAAGACAAATTGAAATAAGACAACATGAAATAAGACTAAGTGAGATGACACCAAAGTATATATATATATTTATTTATTTCAATGGTTTATACTAAATATGTGAAATATATTAAATTAATAGGTACATAAAATATCTTTTTACTGGTATATCTTTATAAAATACTATGCCAATTATTATTTCCGTTAAAACGATTCACTTAGTATGGCAAAACTTTAATACTTTTGTTACTTTTAAACTGTCAAGAACAAGGATGTCAGCGATTAGCCTGATGATATGTTAGCAGCTCTTAGTCATTAATGCTAAGGAGAGTAAGTCTATTTTTTACCACTAATAAATCAGAACATAGTGCATTAAACAGATTATTTGTAGTAGCAACATAATCGCCAAGCGCTAAGAAACTAAATGCACCTAAGTTGAACTTTTGAAAGTGTCTAGATACTTTTTTTAAATAGGTTAATTTAAATTAAAATGTGCTTCTTATTAAATTATTTTTATTTTCAGCAGCCTTTAATTAATTGATATTGACGTTTTATGAGAAAATAAATTTTCAGCATAAAACGTATCTTTTCTCTAAATGGTTTACAATAATGGTTGATGCGATATTCATGATATAGGAGACGTGGACCGATGGCGATTGAGATCTCACGCTGGATTTCAGGCTTCACACGTGCAACGTGAGGTCCTCTTTAAACATGTTTTTAAAGCGAAATTACGTAATTATTTTCAATAGGGTGACAATAGTGTTTTGAAGGGAGTATTTTTCAATCAAAGTTATATATTTAATATTGATGAAGTTAACATTAAAATGCTACATTTCAACAATTAATTTCAAATATGCATAACATACCACCCAGTTATTAATAACAATATAGGTAAATATTAAGTATTATACATAAATCACACATAAATAATAATTAAAAGAAACATATAATAGGAAGATATCTATATATATATGCATAATATATCATGTTTCAACAAAAAATAATACTACCTAAATCTAATTAAGTGGAAAGGAAAACTTTCATAATACGTAACTGTTAAAAAGGCGAGAGTATCTTATCACAGAGAACAAACGGACAAAAAGACAATTATTGTAGAATTCATTTTAAAAAGATATGATGAAAGGATGAAATTGGTCATTTTTAGAAGATGAAATAGGATTTCTTGCGGTTTGAGATAATTCAGTCGACACATGACAATCACATGCATTCCATTATAACACGCAGCTTGGTAACCGCCTCTCTGTGCTCGCCAATAGCATTGAGCAGACATCGCGATCCAAGCGTCTCAGACTCCCAGCCACCCATGTCAGCAGCTGGGGAAAAGCTGACCTTAGCCGAAGAGGCGGTAATTCGCTGTTCCCCTCCATCGAAGGACACAGCAGGCGAGGCCGACCGCGATTCCGGACGTCCTCCAGTCTGCTCCAGAAGACGATTGGCCCCTCGCATCCACGTGTTTAGTTTTGACTGGAGCTCGGGAGTTGGTCGGCCCCAAGGAGAGGCAGCTCGGGCCGTATAAACGGGCTCTACATCCTCTTCATACTGCTCGCAGAATTCCTCTTCGAAGTCAGAGGCACCAGAAAGACCATTGTTACCTTCACAACGGGCAGTCTTCATTGGTGAGGGGCTGCGACCACGAGCAGTTTTCATTGGTGGAGGAGATGTACTCCTGAGCCCATTCTGCTGTGAGGCACTAGAGAACCCGCCTCCGGCACATCGTGTGAGCATCGGTGAGGGGCTCCGCCTGAAGGGGTAGACGTTGGGAGTGTCACGAGCTGTGAGTGGCGGGTGGTTGCACGCGTAGACAGGCAGTGGGCTTGCGGTTCGGCCTCGAATCTCGCAAATCTCTCGCAAGACCGGACTGTCACGATCCGCGGGAAAGTTCGGTGATTCCGAGCGTTGCTTGTACGTTGACAACTCGACTGCGCCACCGGAAGATTTACTGCCGCGTGCATTTTTCAACATTGCCGCAGTGTTGGGTGAAGGGCTGCGACGCCTTAGGGGAGGTGATGGGCTCCCGCGCATTTCTGGAAGGTTTCGTGGACTTCCGGCACAAACAGCAGCTCGATTAACTTGCAGAACCTGCCAGCGAAGTTCATCGTTCTCCTGGGAGAGGCAGTCTACGCGATCCATCAGATCATGGACAACACCACGAACCATTATCGGCTTCTGTCGAAGGCAACAACTGGACCCGTAGACGCAGGGCCGACAGTAGCATAACTCCGAAGACATCTTGAAATTATCTTGAACTAGCAATTCAAAATTATTGCACAACAGTATATGAATTTATTCCAATTTGCAGTGAATTGACGAAGTCAATAAGCAAGTGTTTTATTCTTGGTTATGTCAGCTTCACACTTTGGCACTGTCAAAGCGCAGATGTGCAATACTGAATGCTAGTGAGAGTAAGGGTGCCTCGCAACAGAGCAAAGCTGCCTTAACAGCAATTAGCAAGCGACTTAGAGGCCAGTCCAATGACTGCCAATTCAGCAGTTATAAGTGTTCTATTGAAACCTACTCTCTACTCATCAGATCTCTCTTTCGTCTGTTAAACAATTAATTCCACTCACTATTGTTCCGTCACTAAGGCAGCATTGGTAGACTTCTGCTTAGTTACGCGTGCATACCCCGAAAGAGAGGTTCGTAATTCAACATCGACGCGCAGAAGTAGGAGTTGGAATAAGTGCGGCATGGCAAATCTTTGAAAGAACAACAAACAAATGAATCGATATTTATGTTTATACGCTACTGAATATATGTATATAATGAGAAGGAAAATATAGTTGTTATTTTAAGTGGGTCATCTCATACCTTTTCTATTTGAGTCTAATTAATGAAGTCGGTGTACAACCAACGTATTATATTTACTTTATAGTAAAACCTACTAATGTATATTTACAAAAGTATGTGTAGGTATATTATGCTTCTAGATTAAAGACATGGCAATAAACCTTAGACATACCAAGAAAATTGTGAAACCGTCATCAACAACACTCTACGACTACGAGAGATTCAATCATATACCTAGTTGAAAATCCCCTTAATAAATACTTTAATTATATAAAAGAATAATTATAATTATAACACTGTGCACACTATAATTCGAAGTTTCAAACTCTTGTGAATTATTATATTAATCTCTTCAATGAACTTTCAGATTTATAGAAGTTGAACATAATTTAGAATTTATTTTACATAATAAAAATGTTAGACAACTATATATGTAAACAAATTTGAATGACGTTATAACCACTATAAAAAGTAGAAGACCATTAATAGCTACAAGCTTTTATTAAGTCATTCAGAATAATTAGTTATATCATAGAATTTTATAGTTTTTTATAAATCTTAGTATTAAAGCTTAGTATTCTATGATATGCTAATTAAATTGAATTTAGCATAAAATTAATATAAGTAAATAGTTTGCAATTAAATACATTCGTTCAATATTCATTCAATTCGTTCTTTTCCAAAATGAACAATATATAAAATGTTTAGTACATACATAGTTACATGTTGTGCTATTATAAAGGAAAAAACTTGAATTAATATATTGTATGTTTAATAGGTATGGTATACATAGGTACATGCATTTACTGTAATATAAAGAAATCATTCCAAAACATAATTCATTATAACAATAAGTAGATATGTATATTTTACTTTTATATAACAAAATTTTAAAACTCTCAGCATACAAATGTATACATACAACAAATGACGATAATAAGAAATAATACAGATAAGAAAGAATAATATTTCATTTTATAACTAGCAAAAATACTCCATAAACCCTACCGGGTGCTATAGAATTGATGACTTTAAACAACTGCAAAATAGTGATTATGCAAAATACTGTTGGTACAATTTCGATACTAATTAATTTAGAGTAACTATATAAAACGATTACATAACTGATGCTGTATGAAGTTTAATACTACTACATATTTCCTTTTACTATGATTTTAAAATAATACATGAAGACTCTGCGAAAAATTGTTTCATGCTGTATTAATTTACTATAATATAACTCCTCGTTGGCAAACTAGACGAAAATATAATAGCAGTAGTAGCTTCTTGCGACCATATGCATAGAGATCTTCAATAGATGTGAAATGATATAAATTATATTTTAAGGGTTATATAATGTGTTGTATATATGATAATTTATTGCAAAATACTAATAGGTATATACTTGTAAATAAATTATTAATAATGCAGTACCTACCACATTAGAAAATTACATTTATCTATAATATTAAAATATATAGGTCGTTTCGTAAAAAAATTCGTATTTCCATGCAATCTGTGTGACCGATATATATTTCCTCGCTTAGAATATTTGCGTGGCAAAAACAATTTCGTTGACAAAGATTCCATCGAAGCCTTTTTGACAGAACACATGCCGTCGTTCACGACTATCCGCATGAGAAAGGCCCTCAGAAATATGGAAGCTGACTTTGAAAAAATTATTGAAAATGGTGGTTATTATTTGTAACTCTAGACTCTATACTCTTATTTGTAATTCTGGACTCTTGTATTATTGTTAATATTATTGTTAATATTATTGTTAATAAATATTTAAAAAACTCAAATACGAATTTTTTTACGAAACGACCTATAATATCGATGATACATACGTTTTACAGCCATTAAAAAAATTAATATAAATAAGACGCCCAGAATTAATTGTATATCTACTGTTAAAAATCATACATATGTTTAGAAATATGTAGCATATAAACTAAAAATTCAGGAAAATATTCATGACAATGTTTAGATATTAATATTTTTTAACAACAAACATTACAACAATTAATTATGAATGGCATATTTTTTGTCCTTTTTTTAAATAGCTGTAAGTATATGTATCATCAATAATTTTTAAACTTTTTGCTTTTGAGTAATTTTTTTACAGACTTTCATTTTTGCAACACTGTCAGTTTTGTTTTGATAGTTTATTGTATTAATTTAAAGATAGTCAAATATATAATCTGTTTGAAAATAGTTTGAAAATGTTTATTATATAAACGAAATTATAAAATGAATATCTAATTATTAATAAACTTACTTTTTTGTTTTATTCGTGTAAATTCAAATTGGATTTCATCGACAGATCCAGCCCTTCAAAGAAATAATAAACAGTAATGAATAAATTTAATATATGCAAATGCTTAAGCGAAATAAAAAATGTTTGATTTACCATTCTGGTGGCATTTTAGTGGTGGAATGACCAAGTTCAACATCTGTTTCTCTGCCAGTTGATACAAGTGCTTGGCGATCATCATTCCCCTAAAAGGTGGATAATAAATTATAATATCATACTTGTTTATGTTCTTTGTAATTATATATACCTATAATAATTAGTCAAAGTACTATTTTGTTTTATCTAAATTATAATAAAAACATTATTAAAATTATATTAAAAGGGACAAAATCTTGTCAGAGTAAATTATTTGTTTAAAATAACATACAGTGCTAACAGTTCTTTATAAAAAAACCAGATAATATAATATCAAAAAATGAAAATATATATAAAGAAAATGTATAAAAACATTGTTATAGTATTTTCATGGTGGTTACTGCTTCTGGTCCATGAAATTCGAGGACGTCAAAATATGGATTTTTACAATTAAAATTCTTTTCTATATTAGCAATTTTTTTAAAGGGTGATTTATAATATGTAGTTCTTAGTAATAAATGTATATCAAAAAGTACACATAATGTGTGCAATACTAGTTTATAAAAGGTATACAAAATTTAAAACAAAAAATGACTGTTTTTAAAAGGTTTTCTCTAATTTGCGAGCGTTTTTTGCAGTAGTCTCAAGAGAAGCAAACACTCTAATCTATATATCCTTCTCCTCTTGATGAGAGCATGAACCTTTCACTTTTTGAAATTTGGGGTAAAATTAATTTTTCTCACATGTTTCTAGCAGCATTTTGACAGTATTTCTCCAAAGCTTAAATTAGCTCCACAAGATGTCTTGCATCATTCAAAATCTCACATTATCTTACACAAAATTTGAGAGGAAAAATTGAACTAGAAATGAGCTCAATGAAATCTGAAACCTTCTTTCAGTAAAAAAATTCAAGCCAACACTTTAGAGTTTGAAGGCATCCGTCAGTATTCAAAGACATTTGGTTACAATTAACAAAATTTGAGAATTTTCAAGGTGTGTTCGAATTTCGAACTTGTATTTTAAATAGATAATTGAGATACATATGCTTGTGTGTAAAAAATTTGGTAAACATTAACTGCCATATGATTATAATTAAATTGTCAATTTTCAAGGCTTAAACATAAAATATGATATTTAGAAAGTAGAGATAAAAAATATTCTATAATATAAATGTTTACCTTTCTGCATTATTAACAATTTTAAATGCTGTAAAGTACTAAAAGAACATAGATGCAAATTTTGGCAATTATTATTTGTATAGTTTAAATGGCCAAATTTCAAAAAGCTACAAAAAATAATACCTCAGTAATGCATGTTTTATTTGAAAATATGTTTTTATGGTAATAATAGTATTTTTTTGAAAACTGAACAAAATTATAACATAGACAATAGAAACCATTAACTGATATGATATGAAATGACCCAGAAATGTGTATTTATAATAAGTATAACTTTTGCATCATCATCATGTCATATGAAAACGAAACAATATTTCATTTTTCTTTAAAATACAATCAAAATCTTGATATTAAAAAATATATCCATAAAAGTATTTTTTCAAAACAATTAATTTTTATTAAGCAAACATTTTAAATATATGTTTGAAAGGAGTATAACAATATCATTCAGTTAATATCCAAAATTAAAAATAGTACATCAAAAACTAAACTTTATGATAAGAAGAATAATCTTGAAAAAGGAATAAAATGGTTTCAATAAATTTTTAATGTGTACATCAGGTAGCCTGTAATATTAAACAATTGAACAACTTGTGCCTTAATCCAACACTTATTGATATCATTTATAATGATTGGATATGAAATGTATAAAAGTTAAATAGAATAAAATAAAGATAAGAAGTAATTATTTAATATTTAACACTAAAAATTGATAATGTTTCGAAAAAATAGAAGCTGTCAATATTGAAAATTGCTGTATTACCATATTTTCAAAAATCAAAATTTTAAATCTATCTAAATCTGAAGCAGTGCTTGACATTAACACATGCGCGTCTGCCCTGGGCATGTACAACATCCAGTCGGGCCACTACATATGATTATCTTAAACTGGTTCACCTACCAAGCATGTAATGATTTTGGACAAAGATACTTGGGCATTTGATGGAAGACAATAGAAATCACAAATGTGATTAATAATAATCACAAGTATAACAGATCAATAAAAATTTCCATCTACTCTGACAACACTGAATCATAAATGAAAGGTAATTGTCAACACAAGAACAAATAGTAAGAGAATTCACGTCCATCAATTATTTTACCATTGGAAACCCAACCTCCAAGATTATTGATTATTTCTCTCTCCGGCTAATGAGACACTTAAAGCCAAATTTAGATATAGAGCTGACTTGGAGTATAAATTACAATGCAACATCCAAATCATATGAGTAACAAATAAATTAAGTAGGCAAGCTAACATCCCCAAAATAATATTTAGACGGAAATGACAATGGTAATATTAACCCTTTCTTTATGGCTGCATTGAGCGATTTTCATTCTGTGAAAAACCTGCAATACATTTAATAGATAATTCTCAAATGCTATTGGTCATTTATGCAGACGCCATATATATACATACAATAATCACTTCTCTCCAATGATAGCTTTATTTTTGTTCTTGCTTACAATGCTGGTATATTATAGTATCAAAATCAAAATTCATTACAATGGATGTCTATATTTCATAGTAAAAGTATTTAGAATAAATGTATATACTTGGAATGTGCACCACCTCTAAATTTTCCATTTAAATGATCATGATATAATACTCTATCTTCTCCTAGTTATTTTTTTATACAATAGAAGTAATTATTGTTTGTTCTATTTTTTCACTGATGGAATGGAGTGTATAGGAATATTAGTTTTAAGAAGATTATTACTCTTAGAAAAGTGAATATTTGCTTCTTCTACAGAATCAGTAGTACTATAAGAGAAATATTCTCATTTAAATAATTTAGGATAATTCGATTTAATGTATAGCAGATTGGTTTTTGTTCACTAATTGTTGACTAATTGTTCATTATAACATTCAAAGTCACAGTATATTGAGAAAAATACATTGTTTTTATAATTGTATTTATTGAACATGAAGTAATATTATTTGATAAATGTTAGAACTGATACAGAATGTTTCCTAAATTACTTACTATGGTTTTCTAATGATTGTTTAGATGGTAAATTACATAAACATCTTAAACAAGTAAAGCTTTTATGATTATTCGTTCTAAGTATTACTGAAAGATTCTTACATAACACATAGTGAGTTTTATATAAGAAAACATTATATCCTGTTACATCATTATGTCTAATAATTATTGGGGTTATTTCTTATTATCGTCAATTTCGAATACATTTACCTTAAAAGGTAAAGTTTTATCATTAAATTGTATAGTGCTTTGATTATTAAACCTATTTGTATTTTTATAACCTATGGGAAATGATATACCTTCTAAATTAAGAGCATTTTCATATTTTTTTAAATTTGATAATCTATAAGAGTTAATAGTTGATGGATATAGATATGCCAATACACACCATAAGAAACTCTTATCATCAGTAAAGTTTTTAATATTTAGAATGGATGAAGAATTGAATGGCAATTTAATATAACTTCCTATTACAGAATTTTTATACATAAATACATAAAGTGATGTGTTAACATATTCAAAAAATATAAATCTTGATCCTTGAAGTTCTTCTTCATTCTTTTTTCTTCTAATGCATTTAATGCTTCATTAACTTAATTTTCTATTTCTAACTCAACTCTTATGTTTTTCATCTTACAAGAATAACCTCTTGTGATTGGAGTAGCATCTTCTTTACTATAAGCACAAACTATTTCAATTTGAAATTTCATTGGTGTTTTAAAAAGCTGGTGATTAATAGCTCAAAAAAATAAGGAAGCGGATCTACACGATTATCATTTCCAGGAAAAACTTCCACCCATTCATCAGTGCTAGCTCTTTCCATAAAATTCAAAATTGAGGAGGTACCCCTCTAGGTCTATCAGACAAAATACCTTCAATTCAAAACTGATTTGACTGATCGTACATTTAAAAACGTGTTCTTCCACAATACTTCACCAAGGTTTTGTCAACAACAAAATCCCTAAAATGGAATGAATATTATATGTAAATTAGGAAAATACAGAATATACAAGAATATGTAAAATACAAATTACTAATTTACTAAATGTTAACTAATTTGTAAATTTACTAATAAACAGTACACCATTATAGGTACACCAAAATAGGTATAATATAAGCAAGTTAAACTTACTGTTCCAGACAGTATAACTGTGACAAATTCCGCCGAATAACATCAAAAAGGGTCGTAGGTAAGACCATTTGTCTGTCGGGTCAATTTCATGGTGATAGAAGCAAAGGCAATACTTTATTTGAAAGGAACAATCTCTCGGCATGCAGTTTGGTTGACGGAAAATGGGGATTTGATGTTAAGGATCGCGAGACCAGTACTGTTTTATTTCAGGCCTGTAAGTCATTCCCATGAACAGCACAAGAAGAAACTATTTATTGATTTCATAGACATTCAAGTCAGTCAAAGGCTTTGCATGAGACTCAGGGTGATACTGAAAATGATGTCCAATTTCGTTTGTGCAGGTAACTATATGTTGCCAGATTTTTTCTGTCAGTAAAAGATTTATAAAATCGATGGGAGTTTTTAACATATCAATGTCGATATGTGGCGAAAATCATGTAGCTTAAAAAAATTCAGGAAGTGGATCTACATGATTATCATTTCCAGGAAAAACTTTTGTTCAAATATTCTTATCCCCTGATGATGACAAAAACGAGGAAATTGAGTTGGACGACATAATAATTGCTAAAAATTTTAAGAAAATTTGTTTCTCTAGGATCATTTTTACATAATATTCTTGTCCATGTTTTGCACTTTTCGAAAACTGGGAGATAGGCAAGTTAGATGTTATATTTTCTCCCTTCCTATTAGCTAATCAGAATATTTTATTCTCATTTTAGCCAACCCAGTGATGTGATTAAAATTGGTTTCATATGCCGGCCAGGTATATTCTATTTTCCTACATGTAAACATGTAATTGACAAATAATTAAACGGTATGCCACGTGTTGTGATGCGCGGCCAGCATATGTATATAATCTGCCTCCCATAATATGGAACACCCATCCTTAAAAGCTTAAACATTTTTCCTAAGAACTAGACAAGTTACTAATTTAAAAAATTGAGACAAAGTCAAATTTAAGATACTTAGAGGGGGAAGGCATTGACTATATGCCAATGGTATTTTTAAGCTTATAATTATGTCATGAAAGTAAAAAGAAAAGTAAAGGAGCCTAAAGTTAAACTTATTAATGTATGCCTTATTAATATGAATAATAAAAGTAAACTATCTTTAAAAAAATTGATTTTAATTAATAGTATAAAAATATAATGTATTAATTAATAATGACATAAGTTTTGTTTTATAGATATTTAAATTTAAAATATCACCAAACTGGAATTGGATACATACACTTTACTTTACTTTTAGGATTAGCACAATGAGTATGGTGCAGGAAAATGTAACCCTTAAAAAGGGTTAGTTAAAGATTATAATTAAAAATGATATTATATTTTTTATAAAATAATAAATAAAGGTCAACATTATTTGTAGTGCAATCACACTATTAAAATCCCTGCAAATGATCCTATTTATAGTGCAATGGCCACACTATGTGACTATTGGAGGGTTAGTGGGATGTTGTAGTTGACCTTAAGTTCATTTGTGATACACAAGAAGTAACTGGAGACTGCCTAATTGTAGTCTCCTAACTATATAATATGAAATCTAGGGGTTACTAAATGTTGTAAGTGACCATTGTACTATAAATAAAAAAAGTTCACCTAAAATTATATCTTACTAACTTTATAAAGTGATTTAGCAACAGATTCAGTGACAGATTCAGATTGCTAGTGATAACTTTATAAAGTGATTTAGCAACAGATTCAGTGACAGATTCAGATTGCTAGTGATGCATTCAACTTATTTTTTATGGTCCAGTGACAGATTTGTTTTGCTTTATATGGCCAGCGAGTAATTCAGATTGCTAGTGACAGATTCAATTTGATTCATATGGTCAAGCAACTGATTCATTTCACTTTATAAAGCCCAGCGAGTGATTCAGATGGCTAGTAAGAGATTCAATTTGCTGCATATGGTCCAGTGACAGATTTGTTTTGTTTTAGGTCTCAGCTACTGGTACATATGTATAGAGTTCAGCTCGCTCATTTTTATTTCCGGACAAAAGCTTAAAAATTCCATTTTTTAACTTTTTAAAATAATAACAGTTAAAAAACTATTTAAAATGCTAGTGATATAATTATAGTACTACAATATACCTAAAAATCTGCTTATTCTACAAATATCCTAAGTATATATAAATATTATATGCAAAAACTTACTATTTAAATTTTGAAAATGCACCAAAAATTTTTTTACATTCTGACACAGAAATCGCATGAAAAAATTTGAAAAAGCAAATCTTTTTGTGGGGTAAATTTGTGAGCTTAAATTTGAGAAAGTCAAATTTAACAGAATTTAAAGAATTAAAACAAAAATAAATATTATGATCGTGTGAATGTTATGGAGATTTGAATGATATGTTATACTAAAATATATATATATTATTATATAGGTTATATAAATATATGTCAAAATTTATTATTTTTTAACTTTTGAATGAGTAATGGATGTATTTTTAAGCATTTAATTTGGATATCCCATACAATTCTGTATAAAATACAATAATTTTCTTCCATTCAATTATTACAATTTTATATATATTAATATTGTTTGAAGGTCTAATTTTGACTAAATAATAAATAAATAAATAAATGTTATTACAACTTGATTTAGTTGTTTTTTGCAGATTAAACTAAATAAATCAGGAATTTGGACAATGGTTCCTAATAGAGAATGTTTTGGTGATTATAATGATACTAAAAATTATTATATAATAACATAATCGTAAGTGCCAATATGGATTTCACTAGCTAAAAATAGTATAATTATTACTAATGTTATATTTTGGCACATCATTATAAAAAAATTATGCATTATTCAGACATTCTAACAATAGTTTCTGATACAGATTTTAATGGTGATTACAATGGTACCACTATTATGACATATAATTATAACCATAAGTGCCAATATGAATTTTTACTATAAATACATTTTTTTCTAAAAATAGCATAATTATAACATGTTCAATTATATTTATTAATTAATTATGACATAACAGCAATTAATTGTAAGTGCCAATATGGAAAATATAACTATAAATAGATTTTTTTCTAAAACTAGAATAATTATAACATGTTTCATTTTGGCACATATATAATAAATGTTTATATATACACCCGCAATGCATAAAAACGCAGCCCCCCATGATTTTTAATATTTCTTTTAATTTTGTGTTTTTAATATCATTTATTCATTTTTAATTCAAACGTATAACTATATAAACACATTCTTCATAGGAAGGACCATGTTTTTTAGTATGAGAATCACATGAGAATCGTTAGCAAGAGGAACCCTATACCTACAGAGAAAAAGATGTGCCTCTAGCTCTACCTTGTACCTCTAGCTGTGCAACATCTACCTTGTTAGTAGTGAGTGAATGCACTCTAGTCTAAACTCATGCAGAGCTACTTTAGTTTATCACACCACCTCAAACAGCAATCAATAATCACGTAGCCATCTAGCGCTAGGGGAACTGTATACAGAGCAAAGCTGTGCAACCTCTGTGCCAATTTCTTTCAGAAGTAGGTGAATGAACTTTAGCCTAAACTCATGTAGAGCTAGGTAACAGTGAATTACTCAACCAATGAAAATTGATCCTGAATTTTGATAGCAAGTTTCCTGAATATACATGGTTAGCTTATGAGCTGTGTATAAAAATGTACCTACAGTTTATGAACATTAAGTTGTGCATGATGCCTCGTTTAAGTAACACCCAATGCATCGAGATTGTTGCTCTTCACAACAGAGGAGGCTTCTCTGTCAATCACCTTTCCGAGCAGTTTGCCATTGATTGGAGAACAGTTCAACGATTGCTGGCCAAGCAGAGGTTAACTGGATCTGTTGAGGATCTCCCAAAAACTGGCCAGCCAAGATTGTTGACACAAAGAGAAGACAGAGCGCTCATCAACATGTCTGCCAGAAATCCAACACTGGTTGCCAGAGAATTACGCCAAAGATGGAGAACTGAGCTTGGCGTTGATGCTTCAATGATAACAGTGAAGTGTTGTCTGGTGAAAGCTAGTCTCCCTGGTCGTATTGCAAAGAAGAAGCCCTTGCTTACCCAACATCACAAAGGCATTCGTTTGAATTGGGCTCATCAATGACTCAACTAGACTGCTGATCAATGGCGTAGAGTGTTCTCTTCTGATGAGAGTCCCATTCATCTCGTCAACTCTCATCAGAGGCATTATGTCAGAAGAAGAGGGGGTACTGCTATGCGTCCTCAGCATCTCAGACCATCAGTTCATGCGTCCAGTGGCAAGATATTTGTGTGGGGTGGTTTCTCTGGTGAAGATCACCTTCAGCCTCTGACCAGGTACAATGGCAGTCTCAATGCTGAAAGGTACTGTGAAGTCCTACAAGAACACCTTGTTCCACTAGGTCTTCCTGGATAGCAGATTACCCTTCAACAAGACAATGCCACTTGTCATTCTGTAGCAAGAACCCATCGTTTTGTGGAACAACACAACATCAATGTCATGGACTGGCCCCCTCAATCTCCTGATCTGAACCTGATCGAGAATGTATGGTTGCATCTTCAGAGAGAGGTGGATAGGAACCCAATTGAAGGTCTTCATGGTCTCTGGAATGCAGCACAAGAGGCATGGAGAAACATCCCCCATGACCTGCTTGACACCCTGATCGAGTCCATGCTGAGGCGTTGTGAAGCTGTGATTGCTGCTCAAGGTGGTGCGACAAAGTATTGATGCTGCCATTTCTTCCCCTAAGCCCATTATTTTGAGAACGTGTCAAAGGTTCTCTTCAGGACCACCACTTCTTGATTGATACTTTAAAATGAGGTTTTCATACTAAAAAACATGGTCCTTCCTATGAAGAATGTGTTTATATAGTTATACGTTTGAATTAAAAATAAATAAATGATATTAAAAACACAAAATTAAAAGAAATATTTAAATTCATGGGGGCGGCGTTTTTAAGCGTCGGGGGTGTATATAACCTATAATATATTATTTTTCATTATTCAAGTATAACATATCATTCAAATCACCATAATGTTTGCTATAACTATAATATTTATTTTTGCTTTAATTCATTAACCTTAACTTTGAGTTTCACTTTCTAAAATTTTCTAACATCTGCATGATTTCTGTCACAAATGAAAAAAAATTTTTTTTTACATTTTTCAAATATAAATGGTAAGTTTGTACTAACATAATTATATATATATAATGTATATGTATCGAATAAACAAATAATATAAGTAGTATAATTATATCACTAGCATTTAAAATAGTTTTATAACTGTTGCTATATTAAAAAGTTGAAAAATGACATTTCTGGGCTTTTGTTGCAAAATAAAAATCATCAAACTGAACTCAAAAGTATAGCAGATAGTGTTGAAAGTAACATTTTTAGATTCCCCTTTTAATGTTACATACATTACAAAAATGAGCATAAATCTGTTACATTTGTCATACAAAATAATTTTTTCCTAAATTTATAGTAAAAAAGTGTTTTTTCCAAAATATGTATGTATGTAATTTTTTAAAAGAAAGCTAGGTAAAACAAAATATATAATCCATGCTGATCAGCCCAAAAATATTAAGTACATGAATAAAATTAAAGTACATGTTATTAATGTTTAATTAATACTTAATATATTCATGTTAATTACTTATTTATGTTTAAATAAATGCTCTAAAAAATTATTTTAAGACAAAACAGAAAGTGATTTATTAAATATAAGACATTTATACAATTTTATTGCATTTTTAAGACTTAAAAATAAGTACAATTTTGATCCAAAATCCTGACATTCAAATGTGCCAAAAAATCTGGACGAATGACAACCCTGTAAATATGTTTAATTTGATTAGCATGTCATTACAATGACATTTAATTTCCATTAAAGTATGTAGGTAAGTGGAAATAAAACATGTATGTTCACACAAAACAGCAAGTGATCACTCCAGTTCATTTAATTTGTGGGGCATTGATAATTCTGGAGGAAACAATCTTTCTTTTCATTTCTTATGTACAGCATAACTCATTTTCAATCCAAAATCTGATAACTTCTTTAATAATATTATTTGACTCATACAATTTAAATTCACAACTTAGTAGTCAAACACAGGAATCATAATAGACAGTATTATGTTAAATGACAGTTCAAATATAAGAAAACGAAACTATAGTAATTAATCAGCTATTCATTTACTAACGTTACAGTTACAAAACCAAAGACATTTAAATATACTACCTAGACTAGACATGCACTGAAATATCTGTAATTTCGATTTCAAATCGGATTTTTGTTTGGTAGGCAAAAGAAATAAATTTACAATCTTTCATAGTATAAACGATTTTAAATTGATTAAGTCGATTTTTAGATGTACCTGATATAAAATACTGGATATATGAAAAGTAAAATTATAGACATGTGTGTCAGAATATCAGCTATGACAATATGTAATTTATAGGAGTATATCTTAAATAATAAAGTTTGTTGATGACTGTGATTTTATAAAAAATATGCATAGTTTTACATTATAGTTTATGTACACATCCTTTTGCCTACCAAATTTCCAGTTATAGTCGATTTTGATTTGTCAACCAAAGTTTGTTTAGATGTCAACCAAAGAATTACATATATTTTGTTTCTCTTTCTATTATTGTGTCTAGTCTAGGTAGTATATTTAAATGTCTTTGTACAAAACTGACAGTTTAAAATGTCTTATCAACACATGTTCTTACAGATTTCTGAATTTTTTAGAAGTCTAAAAAAATACAGGAAAAGAGCAATTTCCTAAAAAAACTGCATAACGCAGGCAAAAGTCAAAATAACGCTAATAATAATGCAGGCCAAACCAAAACTGATTATCTTTTGCCAGAATGAAAATAAAAATAAACACAGCTCAATTTAAGATATAATTATATATAAAACACATTTCAGAACTATATTCTGAGACCTTTTCATATGACTTTTTAATTTATCATTATAAAAAAAATTGCCCCCATGAAAAAATTCAAGTATATTCAAGTACTTTTTCGAAATTCAAGTACATTCAAGTACATCAGTGAATTTCAAGTTCACAAAGATAATCATATTTTTTTTAAATTACATTTTATGCTATCTTTCAAAACTAAATGATGAAAATTGATTAAAAATTGATTGAGTTCGTGCAAAATAAATAAAAACAAGATTACAATTTCCTACTTTTGTCTCAGAGCACTATTTTCAAATCCCATTAAAAAATTCACAAAATGATCTTTTTTACCCTTTAAATGGCTATAACTTTTGATCTGGTGAACCAATTTCTGAGATTATTTGGGATTCTGGAGGTCTGGAGATTATTTTTATATAGAGATTTTGTTTAAATGAGGAAATTAAAATTTCCAACTGAATCCTCTAAATTATGTGTCCTTACCTTTAAATATTTTTGGTACATATTGATTTGTGATACATGAGAAATAACTGGAGACTCCACATTTATAATATGAAATATAGGGTTACTGGATGTTTTAGATGACTAATTCTGGGTTACTGAGATGTTAATGTAGTGTTAAGTACCAATAGCAACAAAGCCAAAGTTGTCCCAACATAGTTGTCCCAACAAAGTTGTCCCAACAGTTGCCAACATATGTCCCAATAATATTCAACGCTATTGAATACTACAGGGTTGGCCTTTATAAACTGTAACAAGCTATATTTTTCATTTTTATGAAAAAATGAAGCCATTTTTATGCATTTTTTGTCAATAGAAAGGCCATTGACCTTCTAGTGTATCAATTATGATGTGGTGGCCCTGAAAAAGGCTGTTTTCACATTCTCAGTTGAGGGGTTAGCAATCAATAGGAAATCCTCTCAACTCAATCACCTTCCTGCATTATCTTGGCATTGACTCAATCAGATTGGTGATGTAATCTTCAGGAAGATTGTGCATGATTTCAGAGGCTGCCTCCATGAGTTGGTTGAGTCTGTGAACCTGTCTCCTGTCTAATTTTTTCTTTAGATGCACCCAGACATTCTCCATGGGGTTTAAGTCAGGACTGAAAATTGGTCAAGGCAAGACCTGGATACCACTCTTGGAGCCATGCCATGGTGATTCTTGCTTTGTGGGCAGTGGCATTGTCTTGATTGAAGATCATCATAGGCTGAGCAGTGAAAAATGGCTTAATCTTGTCATCCAGGATCACAATGTAGACTCTTGCTGTTAGGGTTCCTTGGACTTGATGCAGGTCCAGAGGTTCCTGACCAGAGAATGCACCCAATACCATGATGCCACCACCTCCTCCTTGGAGTTTAGGATGAATTATGTCACATACTTGGCCTACACCATGTCTGGCACTGGGTGGTCTATACAAGGTGTAGTGGCATCTCATCTGAAAAAAGTATATTTCACCATTCAGCAACAGTCATGTCAACTTGCTTCTGGACTCAGGCAAGATGGGCTGCATAATGTCTGGCAGTTATTAGCAGCTTCTTTGAAGCAATGTAGCTGTAGTGGCCTGCTGCAATGAGTCTTTTGCAAATCAGGCATGGACTGAGGTTGAGATTGTACATTTCTTACATGTGCTGAAAAAGGCCTTGACTGCTGGTGGTGGGGTTATTTACCGAATGATGCATCAGGAGACAATCTTCTCTCAGTGGTATTCTTGGATGGGGGATCTCATCTACAGAGATTGTTCAACAATGCTTCTGTATGAAATCTGAAGTGGTGGCTACTCAGACTCCAAAACAGGTAGCTAGGGCACAATAAGTAACTCCTGTCTCATAGAGCAATAATTTGAATTTTCTGGTTGTGAGTAAGACACATGATTCAGTCAAATAATGAATCTAAAACTTACTGTACATCAATAAAAAGCATAATTATTCATGTTTGGGAGGACTGCATTCCTCCATGATTTTTGCACTGCTAACAGCAGTGTATATAATAGAGATGGGGGATACAGAGTAGAGAGCATGATGTAACAGATATGTGAAAATTATGTAGTGCTTACTCAGTCAAACTACAATGAAGGGGATGTACAAGTAAGTACAATATAAGTCATGTGTGCTAGCCAGACACTCATACTACAGCATATTATGCAATAATTCAGTTAGAGGCTTCCTCCTCTAAGCATGGATTTAATCTGACTAACTGCAAACTGCTTCAAAATCTATCTGAATTGTGACTCTGTCTCTTAAAGAAAATTGCTTATTACAGTTTATATAGGCCATCTGTGTACGTATTAATAATTATTATATATGTACCCACCAATAGATACTTTATTTGTTTTTTATGGCTGATCTAGTGATTCAGATTGCTAAATATATGATTATATAATTTAAAGTTGTCCTCTGCCCTGGGTCTGGCTCTGATTCATGTCTCATGATTTTTTTAAATAACAAAAATAATTCTTACATGTTTTTAATCTGTTACTGAATCTGTACTGTACTGTAGCTGAATTGCTCATTAAAATTAGTAGTGTGCAATCACACTATAAATAGATTTTAAGATAAATAAAAGCATTCATTTACTTTAAAAGGGCAATATTGTATTTTACAGTACCAAACTCAATTTTTTTGGAAAATAAATAAAATGTAAATTAAATTAAAACAAAAAATAAATGTAATTAAATGTATATGTCATAAAGCCAAAGGATACTGTGATTGTGAGATGCTTGATCAGATAATCATGGATTATTAACAAATTAATTAATATCCTAATTAATAATAATACATAAATAAAAAATAATAGAAATAATTGGATAAGTAATGAATTAGTATTATTGTTACTAATATATTAATTAATAATAATATATGTTTAATGGTCAAAATTAAAACATATATAATTTTTCGGCTTTCTTTCGTTTGACGACCGTAAATTAATTTTTTTTCCAAAGCTTAGTTTCAGTTTCGATTTCGTATATAAATA
>JAYRBW010090193.1:0-21516 GCA_036023295.1 Invenusta paracnida
TATATAATACTACAGAGAATGTATAAATATTGTTAAATATGGACAAAACGGCGATTTTTTTGGGGTACCCCTATACATACCTATATTTCAAAAAAGAAATATATAGACGCATATCTTTGTATCTTATAGTAAATAGGTACCTTCTTATTTTTTACCACTATATACTGACCTAAAAAGGTGTGTTCATAATTATACTCGCGATATTTAATGTGCCACTATTCCTAATTTTATCAAGCATGACGTCAGTTTAAATCTAAAGTTAACTAAGTACATAACTAATTTCATCTGCACAGTATATCTATCAACTTACATTGTATTTCTACAAATAATATTGTTTACTACGAACATATTATCTACGAAGAAGTTTTGTGACCATTAATTAGTGTTATGCTTTAGCTAACGGCTACTAATATATGAAATATATACCTAATATGTAGATTAAAAATATTTATTAAGCTAAACAATAAATGATAGTTAGCATTGATGTACTTCTTATTATATCTATATATATAATGTACACCTTTTATATATGTAGATGTAGTTCTGCAAAACTGGAATTAAGATTTATAAGGCGGTATTGCCATAATAAGAGAAGATTACATAGGTATAGGTATATATTATTAAGTAATCTATAATTGCTATAGATATAGATGATTATTATTATTAAGTAAGATTACATACATAGGTATGTCTTAACTCTGTTGGAATGTATTTTACTAATACTTAAAAAAAATACAGATATAAATTTATGATATTTAGAAACATCAATTTAATTTCTAGAACAAATTAGTTTCTACCGCCTAATACGTATAAGGAATGTAAAGAGTTACAGCGAATTTCAACATGCTAACGACGTAATTATGATTAGTTATTAACTAAATATCTATCAAAGAAATATATAATAAACATAGGTATCACCGCTTGCTTAATTTGAATATATTCATATATTTATTTAAGCAACAAGTATCTGTCGTTTATGTATTTTAATACATTGGTACTAAGAACAATTGGAAACTATAATAAATGTATGAGATACATATTTTCAACTAGCTAGTTGTTTACTTTATATTACCTAAACTTGGCTGAATATAAATGTTACACATCTTCGCAAAATTTAAAATTAAATTGTGTATTTTACGCAAATTTATATTTAAGTTTCGATTTATTGATTTTCTTTTCCTCCCTTCAGTGTAATCACGATGACTATTTCAAATGTGAATTTTCCGATAAAGAAAGGCTTGAACAAGATGAAGAGTAAGATCCCGATGTAATTGCACACCACTTTAAAATGTATCAATTGTACAAAATAATGTTTTTATTATCTTCATTATTAGGTATAAATATAAATATAATTTTCATTCCCATTGCACTAAATTTGACATAGCACAATATTACTTGTCGTATTGCCGTAATTATTCTCCAGCTATAGCGTGTAGGTACATACTATGTATAGTACATAGTATAATGGTGTATGTATTTTATTTGAACTATACAAATGTAGTACTTCTAAATGTGGCGTGATTTTGCCTGGCTTTAATATCGATTGCACGCGTTTACACCATTTATCTTCCGATCCTATATTGCATGTATTAGAGTGGACTGCATGGAAATCTTGAACTTTTATATTTTGGATAGTAGGTTTTAGGAGACAGCAATCGAGTGGTGTTAGGGGCATAATTTCGTCTATAAACGAAAAAAGATACTGGGAAAGTCGGTGTTGAAATTGCGTTAACTACCGAAAAAATTATGTATATTGCATTACTTTGTTTGAACAGCGTAAAATATTGTTACAAAATTTAAATTATATAAATAATATAAACTATAGTTTATTAAATTTGTTTTGCCTTACGAGGGGTTTCTCTTTCTTTCAATATAAAGAATTTTTATAAATTATTGAATTTTTACACGATATATTTTATTATCATATTAACGCTTTATTACACTATTATTATAGAATCCCATCTATTAAGTGTGATTATTACATATTTTTGATAAATTTAATAATAAAATATAATTCACAGAATATGAAAAAAACAAGCATATTCCAAAATGTATCGAAGTTTTATTAAAAATTCATATAGATAAATAGAGTGGCCATAATACTATAAATTAATGAAACTAGTTATAGAGTACGGTAATGAAACCTTTGAAATTTGCACACAATCTTTTGTGGAATGTAAATCAATAGTAGTTTTTTCGTCATTGATAATAATAAATGCAAGAATTTTTTGTGTTTTACTTCATAATACAACCTATAAATTATAAATAAATATATGAATTATTTAGTGTTTAATTAAAATAAAATTTTAACTATACATAATTACAACTTTAATGTTGTATTAAAATAGTCATATAGTATTTTAGAAAAAAGATTACTATTAAATTAGCAGTCAATATTTACATTTCCCACAACAAATCATATCATTCCGTTACGTAATAATAATATTTTTTAATTATTTGGATGTATAACCTATACATGTAGTAAAAAGTAAAAAATTCAATATGAGAAGACAAATTTCAATGTCTCAGCAAACGATTCAAAAATTCAGGAAAGATATATCCCCTTTTGAATTTTTAGCAATAATATAACATTACATTTTTTAATTAACATTAATAAAATATAATATAATTGTTTTGTATCATGATTTCCCATTTCTAATAGAAAGTACAAATTTTATTTATTTCAAAATTCTTTAAGATTGGAAGATGTGACGTTATACATATATTTTAATTGAAAAAAAGTTTAATTGCACAACTACGAATATGTTAGGAACCTATTCCATAATATAGTAAATTGTAAATTCACATAATGTATACAAATTTGGCGTGTTCTTCTATATTTTAATAAATACATATAAATCGATTATTTTGACGATTCTAAAAATTGTCAGCTGCAACACGCCTTCTTCGTTGTCCACTTCACAGAATACGCTCCTATGACAATTACGGTGAAAGAGAAAGAGAAGAGGATCAAGCTGAGACAGGCTATGATAGTCACGGAGACACAGAACACGGTTATGAAGACTGTGAATATGAAAGTGATCATTATGATGGTAGTGGTGAAGAGTATTCAACTGAAGATAATACTCAATTCGACTATGGTGGCAACGACTACGACAGTTGGTGGAACTATGGAGTACAACGGTGGGGTGATCAGCTAGCGCCAAACGATGTTGCTCCATCGTTGACATTTGACCAACATACCGTGAACAGTGCCCTGCGATGTCGTTCTCCTTTACCAAGGGAGCGAAAACAAGCAAAACATTGGGTGATAGCGGACCTGGTGGAGCACAGAAAGCGGCGAATGGTGGCTAAGATGCAGGCTGGTTGCTGTTCACGGAGTGGAGACAAGCCCGAGCCATCCTACAGTTATCGAAGGCTGGCTGGACTAGGGAAAAAGAGAGGAAGAGGAACTTGTGGTGTGTTAGCAGTTAGGGGGAAATCTAGAGGGGGTCGGGCGACAAGACCTGGTAAGAAGGTGAGGTTATCCAAATCTGATTGATGTCCAGATCAAGTTGTTTACATTAAGGATGACATTTTTTATTAATATTGTTTACCTAAAAAATTCCAAAGTATATTTTCTAAGATTTCAACTATGAATTAGAAGTTACGATCATATAATACAATTTAACATGATTCAAAAATATCAAAAAACATATTAAAATATTGTCATAGTGGTTATGCTAAACATCAGCTTAATAAACCCTTAATAGTATTGAAATATTTATTCTAAATTTAGTTGACTATATATATTGAATACTCCTGTAAATATTTTTATGTTTATAGAAAATAAACTTAAAAATTTGGATAAATTTATTGCCACTAGGGTAATAAATAGAAAAGGAGTAATATTGCCATAGAAAAATAATCATATTTTTTATGGCTTTTTACCAGAGTATATTTCTAGATCGTTTAATAATCACAAATATATCTTTAACGTCACTCAAAATATGTGTATGTATCATTTTTTCTGACCCAAATATGACATTTTAATGTGTTTTATTTCAATTTTTTATTATTCTAATATTTGATTGAAATACTATAAAATTATTTTTATCCTGTTTTTATGACATTCAAATATTTATTTTTTGTGTTTAGAAACGAATTCAATTATTTTATCAGTATAAATTTTAATTTTATTCATCAATTTGAATATTTCTTTTTGAATTACAATAATAAAAATGCAAATTTTGTTATAATTTAATAATCTAAAGTCTATCTGACGAACCTTTTTATTTATTGAGCAGATATATTTTAAATATATATATATAATATATGAAATTTTATCAATAAAGTTAAACGGTAAACACTAAGAATTGTGACTATAGTTTAAATTTATACAAATATAGCATGTTTTTCAATTTTTCAATGGATACATATAAATCGATAATTCTAAAATGTTGTCAACTGCGCAACGACATTTTTAGGCAAATAATAATATTTTAATAAACTACTGTTTCAAGATAGAAATATTCATGTATTCTTCACTTTTCCAGAAACCAAGAGTACCTACATCTGCATACAAAAAGGTAATTTTAATGTCCTAGCTAAAGAATCAATAAATATATATATCAGAGACGCCTTCTATAAGATCTACCGCATGTCATCAATTAAACGCCACGCAGTGTTTATTACTACATTTTTTTAATGAATTTTATACAATGTTGGCGTTTGTTTCACTGTATTATATTTAATACAGCGTTTATCTAAACCTACGATAGTAGGTTGTTAGCTGATGCGAGCAACCCACGTACGAATACGATATAGGCGAATCCTACTGTATATCAGATTTATTGCGGCGTTTAATCGAACAAATACGGTAATTCAAAATAACATTTCGATATAATAATAGTTTTGTAGCAATATAAGTATAATACGATGTCTAACTCAACAATAAAGGGAAAGTATTATGATTTAAAATTTTTACATCAATACACAGCTATATCTTGTAACATACACATTAGTAACTCCATTTAAAATATATTGTGCCCTGTATAAATGTATAATGCATGATACTTCTCTTTTAAGCTTATGTATAGGGTTGATGAATGTAGAAATGAAACTTAGATACTAATTAGATAAATGACATTTAGATACCGAAAAAGAATCCTATTCAATAAATATTACTACGTTTTTGAAAAGTTCATTAATATCAATTGATGTATACATATATTGTCAAAAGTACAATGAGTTCACATATAATTGCCTAATGTATTTTTTTCTATATACGATGCTTACAGATGATGTCTTTTCCTTATAGTAATAATACCGATTTAATTTTCATTTCCAGTAGATATTTTAATACAAAAAATTTAAAGACAAGGAAAACAATCAGTTCAATATTATTGAATAAATGTAGCATAATTACGGCGTATAAATTATGTGCAATATCTTTAAACACAAAATTCCATCATAATTCGGCTATATTAAATGAACTCGATTATAAAAATTTTTAAAGTTTAAATTCCACGCATTGTTTACATTAATTAATCAATTGTTCTTTCATGTTCTTTTAGAAACCAAAAACCTCATCTGGTAACCAACGTGTTAGATTTAACAATAAAGTAAGCTTTTTCCAATTTATTCTAAAATAATATAATGTCTATACAAATATGTGAAATCTTTTTTAAATTTATCTTTTTTAATTATGTTAATACAATCGTATATAAGTATTTCCACACTTAATGTTTAAACTACAAATATATAGCGAGTGTGCGTCGTTTATCTAAGTTTAAAATGTTGCTTTTTGAAATTTGTTTGCAAATAAAGAAAAGGAATTCCTAAAAACAACAAACCTACCATAGTTGATTTTTGATATTATCTTGGTTTATATAATTAATGAAAGGAAGGTAAAAAGCTGATCATTTAAGTTTATTGCTAGCTTTCGATAACTCTTCATCGGGCAATTTAGCCAGTACAGAGAGGATGTAATTAATTATAGGCTAATAATTAAAAAAAATCAATGATAAAAATGTAAATTCAAAAACATGATTAAGAATGAGTTAAAATAACAAAGCGACAGTGAAGTTAAACATTAATTTTACAGTTGAATATTGATTTAGGCTTCAGCAAACTAATCTAATTGACTTCAGCTACTTTTTTTAGCGCTGACTGCAAATTAAAAACAGGATTTTGAGTGTGTAATTGATAAAGAAAGGAGAATAACACCGAGTGCCATGATGTGCATTTGATTGTAACAACATTTCAAATGTTTTTTTATCAAGTAAATTTTCTGAATTTCACGTATAATAAAGCAAACAATATTTTTAGTGAATCGAGTCATTTTTGTTATAGATATATATAATCAGAAGGACAAGGCAAAGTTTTTTTTTAATTGGGTCTTAACTGAGTACTGAAAGGAGATTCTGTGTTAAAAACAGATTTGATATGTATTGATTGTATTGATGTATTAGTGTATTTAAATTGATTTAATTTAAAATGTTTCTGACTTTGCTGGTAAAAAACTCGTTAATAAAATAAACTGTGAGATCAGAATTATGATTATCCAGTCTAGTTTTGGCATTACCAAAATTGTCTGGCAATTGTGGGCAATCTCGTTAAGATATTCATTAGCGATGAATACTTTGGAAATTAATTCTATGGCTTTAAGTAAGTGTTTTTTTTGTGGAATGAATTTTCGTAAACGGGCTCTTTTCGCTTTGATCAAAGCAAGTTTTCTTAGTTTGTGAACATGACTGATTCAGAGAAGAATATCTGGACTATTGAATTTCTTTATTGTGATGTTTCAAGGGACAAAAATATTTGAGCTGACCTGATGAACAAGAATGTCTTTGGATATTATTTTATTTTTTTGTGGTATTTCCATACTGAATAATACGTATTCCGAAAATCTGTTAAACTTCCAGTATCAAACCTGGAATTTACCGCTGGACTTCTTCTTGGTGTTCAGTTAAGACTTTTTTGAAATCTTTACCTTGTCCTTCTGATTATATCTGTAGCAATAAATTATCTCGTTTCAACAAAATATTTTGACTCTATATTACCTACCTGTAATTTGGGAAAAATATTTAAGCGTGGAAATTATTTAAAACATTTTACTCGAGAACAAAAGAACATTTATCATGTTATTATACTGTCAAGTGCACATTCATGCCACTGGATGTCCTTCCCTTACTAAATATAAAATTACACACCAAAAACGTTGCTTCCAAAATTTCAAATAGTGCTTTTAAAAGTACCTGAACTCAATAACATTACTTTGCTGAGCTATAAGCTATAAATCAATATTAAACTCTCAATCGAACACAATGTTTAACTTCTCAGTGGCTCAGTTACTTTAAATCATTTTCTTAACCAATCATATTTATGCCTAATTAAGCTTTTATCATTGTTCAAATTTACGAATTTTTTTGTAATATTATTTGAAAGAAATTTGAAAGTTCATTGAATTTTTTACAATTCTTGCATTTTCATGAAAGAAATTTTATATGTCTTACAATTCTTGCATTTCGTTTAAATTTATTTTGAAATACTTTCACAAAAATTCAAAGTCTTTTGAAAAAAATTTCAGAAAAAACATCAATTTCGGAACACTGGGTTATATTGTTAATTATTTTGTTATGTATATTTCTTTAGCTACACCCTCTCTGTACTGATATAAATGCCTGATGAATAATATCAAGAGTTTGCAATAAACACAATTTATCAGTTTTTGTCTTTCTCTTATTCATTAAAAATACTTCTGTTAATATTGGTGCTTTTGTAAAAAAAAATTCGAAAGAAAATCAAATGATTTTATATATACGTCATAAATTAATAATTAAAATAATTCATAATATAACATTACGTACATAGAGTACACATAGAGAAAGGACTCTAAGGGCTTTGCTTTGAATTTTGACTCCACAATAAATAAAATCTATTTTTGATAGTTATTGGTTAACTATAACTACGATAAGTATTTATATATAACAAGTATCATTTTATGATTAATTAATAATAAAATAATCAATATATTACACGATAATTAAGAAATAAATTACTATTATTGTGATTTTGTTTACATTGACGGCCGCCATTCATGTCTACCCTGGCAAATGTTTTGGCATTGAAAATGCCAGGAAGTGATAGATTTTTTTCGTTTATGGCTGTAGTAATCACTAAAGATCTTAATGTTTAGTTTTTCCAAATGTAAAACAAAAGCTTACAGGTAATTTATATATTTTCATAACAAAAATAACAATACATATTTTTGTTATATATTCTTATTTCATCAAATTCATAATTTTTATTTGTATATTAACTTTCAAATCTGTATATATGTATATGTACTTTTATTGTTATTAAAAAGTACTAATATGCTTAGATATATATATATTTCAATTTTCTCTGCTTGTATCATTAATAAATATATATTTTCTGTTTTATCTATGTAGTTATGTAGTTAGGCCTAAAACAAATATTTATTATCATTATACTACTCACAAGCAGGGTAGCCGAGCAGTAGTACAAAAATTATTATTTTTTGTTTTCGTTGAAATTACAAATAGTTATAAAAAATGAAATCTACAATTTTTTCGATGAATTTTGATATATTTTTAAAATGTATACATTCAAAACACATCGTTTCTCTATGTGTACTCTATGATTACGTATTTATTATTATATTCAATATACATATATATATGCTATTTAAAAGTATGTTGTGTGATATTCGCAATCAGTTTCATTCATTATACTTTTAATAATTTTAGAAACAAGTTGGATCTCCGAAAAAACACTATCAAGTAAACGAATACAATATGGTAAGACAAGTTAAAATGTTAATTCCGTGATACCCTTGTATGACTTATTTAAGACCACACCAGAACAGTACGAGTATTGATATATTTTTATTATTTAACTATATCTAACAATTTTAATAAAACATTTATTTACGTGAATCAATTTCAGAGAAGGGGAAGGACTCCGACTAATCGCTACCGGCAAGATGACTACAATGTGGGTTTTATTATCTTCGTAGTCCTTATGCTGAAATTATGTATTGAAAGGGAAATATCATTCTATTTTTTACAGAGGGGAGAATATGACGGTACATTCAATAGTCCTCAAAGCCGGGTTAGTAACAAGTTAGTATATGTCTTAATTTTTGGAATTCAGAATTTGATATATTTTATTATATAAAGTTTGTATATTAGTTTTTCGATTTTGGCTGTATTTAATTGTTCCAAATAATGATAAAACTATAAATATTTAATCCGCCTAATATACACAATAAATTATTGCGAAACTTCTTTTTCTCCTAGTTAAATATATACTATATATTGATCATTCCCTATAGTTTTTTAATTGTAATTTTAGTTAACTAGCATATATTTTTGCTAATACAAATTATTAATTGATTCATTATTACTATTTTTGTTTTAGATATTGGAATGGCTAAAAAAAATATATTGTACATTTTCATAAATTTTCATAAATTTCCAAAATCTCAATATTTTATTTGTCCTATTAATGTAATTTACTGTTGTAGCGACACTAGATGAGACAAATGCTTCCATTTACTATAAGCCGTATTAATAAATGCTCTACTTAAGCTTAAGCACAAAAAAGTTGAGCAATTGCTTCCTTTCGTATTAATAAAAGCTTAAATAAGCTTGAGCTCTAAGCTTAAACACAAAAATGTGACCTTGAAGCTGAGCAATAAGCAGGTTCCTATTAATTAAAACGAGTTTCAGCTCTAAATTCGTAAGCACCTATATAAATAGTTGTCTCATGAAATTAAAAAATTCGTATATGATTAATTAAGTTTATTTGTGTATATTTCAACATATTTAAAATATGTTTAAATGCAAATTGTTAATTGTTCCATATATTATAGCCATGGTTTAATTTGTCTACGTATATGTACGTACGTGTATATAATTTTATTAAAATCAAGTATACTATAAATAATCTATATAAATAATAAGAAAATTGAAGAAATGCTACATATATATAATTTTATAGGGTATATATATAGTTATATAGACAACTTGTATAATCAGAAAATGTTATTAAAATATATAGGCGCGGCCTACCAAAAACTATATTTGATGATATAAGTAAAGTTATATATAATAATTTATAATGTTATTTTTAAAACACGAAAAATGATTGTAATTTGCGGTGTTTCTTTACATTTAATAGTATCAAATTTCTTTTTTATATATAATGTAATGTATAATCCCAAAGATTTTAAAGATTTTTTTTACTTTACGCGAGCCTTATTCCCATTTTTATATTTCTGTTCAAATTTTTCGAATAAACAAGCATATACTCACAAAATGTAGGTAAAAAATAATTAGGTACTCATTTTTATTTAAACGAAAATCATATATTTAAATTCTTCAATATATAAAAACATACATATATACAATTAAAAAGTTAGGTAAACAATATTTTTATTATTAGTATTACTATTACTATTACTATTATAACACATATTATATCATTTTTGATGTTACAGAATGATTTGTTCATTTTAATATAAAAGAAAAGTATACATTTTATTACCATAATTTTATATAGATTTTACACTACATGTATATAGGATAAAATAAAAATTTGTTTAATTTTAAAGAATTTAAATATTATTGACATTATTTATAAATCTCAAAATATCACTAGTAGAAATACATATACAATTTATTCAACATATTTAACACTAATATTAAATGTTTGGAATATTTTTGTTCGAACAAGATATTATTAAAAAATACCATAATCATTTGCTCAACCGCTTGAAATTTTTTATTGATAAAAAGTTGAGCAACGACTTCAGAGCTAAAAGCTTAATCTCGAAGCAATCGTTTCGCTTTTATTAATAAGGCCTTATATCTTGTTATGACGCAGTAGCTTGGATTACTATAAATATCGACCGACAAGCATTAAGCTTGTGGAGTAAATTTAACAAGCTGTAACCAGTGTAGTAATACAAGTTTGTTGCACAGTACATTAAAGTATATTTCTACAAGATCTAGTTGTTTCTTTTATGGTGTGAGAGAACAACTAATTTCATGTTTAATTTTAGCTCATATTAAAAAAGGAAATTTTATAGTTTGTAGTTTGTAATTTGTAATTGTTTTTTTATATTTATAAATCGTATCAAATATTATGTGAATATATCTATTCTTAAAGTTTATACTAAATGACATAGACATTTTTTATATTCCTTTAACTAATATGCATGTTTATAATAAACAGAAAAATTGTATCCCACCTTTAGTATCCAAGGGGAGACGTTGGTGAGGTTCGGCCACCTTTTGTTGTTAAAAAGGTGAGATGGTTGTTTTTATTATATGGATATATGTACTTACTGAACTTAATATCATATTGAATTTGAAGCACACAAATATTACAGGATTATGACAATTCTTATGATAAGGGTGTGCTTCATTTAAGCAGTTTGTACAGAGGTATTTTTAATATTTTAAATTACTGAAAGTTTGCTGCCTACGTTAAAATATAATATATACTTCAATATACTTGAAATTTAAGTTGGATACTTTGATATGCTTGAATCTAATTAATGTACACTTATATTTTCACGATATTAATATTTTCAACGCAATTATATTAAGACTTTTCTCAAAACTATTTTGCTAAGCTACTAATTTTTGACCAAGTGATTACTTATAAATATAAATAAATTTGTACGTGTTGTTCGTTACGCTGTACATTATTTACAATATTTTTGGTATACAGCCTTTACTACATATTTGATATTTGAATAATTATAATATATTAGTATTACATAATTTAATTATTCTGGATTTTTGTGAGAAATACCCTGGACCAGAAAAATCGGATAATTGTTTAGGGAGAGGAGAAACTAGCTCAATATCTAGACCAATTGGGCACTCTGTTTAAGATTTATATAATATGTCATTAATTAAACTAAATTGTTTGTCGCTTTCAAATTGTCTCTAATATGGATCGACTGATCTGACTATCTACTTTTAATATAAATATATGCGTACAAATACGTTGGCTCGATTTTCTTTGAATTTCAACTAGCAGTATATATAGGCGTCCTTAATACAATCAGCTGTTAAGTTATATCTATATAAATTGTCACATATAATTCGGGTCAATGCATATATTATAAAGTCTAAGCCACGTTTACTTGCTGATCTTTTACTGCGTGGTATCGTAAGATGGCGCTATAGTTGTAAAAGCAGCGTTCTTTAATATTATGTATAATTAGCCTATATAGCGCATACCTAAGTAATTATAATTTAATACCTTTTTATAGAACAACGATTTTCAACGATTTTTTAAACTTTATTACATTTTCTTTCATCAGTAGTGTATCACTATATATATATATATACATATATATATGTTTCACTCATTTTAAATTATTATATGTAATCGTGGGAGTTGTTAGAGTTCTCTTGAAAAAATATATATTCAAAACTATTTTTAATGTGTATTTATGTAACTAATAACCCCCTAATAACATAACTATTCTTAGAATTATTCAAGTAGGTACTCATTTTTTATATATTAATACTTGTTTTACTTATAAAATAATTTGTACTATTTGAACACTCTAAATAAATAATGCGTTATATTTAATCGACTATTCCGTTTTATTATCCGTTATAACCCTATCCTATATTAACCAATTTATTTTAAGTGAGGTGCACATCGGGATTAGAACTCGATACCTTTGTTTTGTCTAGCTTGCTCACCATTTGACCACGATAAATGCTAGATCCATGTAGTGATTTATATATATAATCATTAAAAGGGGAGTACGAAAACCGTTCTAACTAATCATCCCAGTCTCGAGAAGCTCCTAACTTGGTTAAGATGGTTTTCGCATTCCACCCTTATAGTTAGGCGTATTTTTAATGTTAATGGCAGTATAGCCTAAAGTCTTATTAATTCTATTATATGATCTTCACCCAAACCTTTGTATGTTTATTTATTGGTTTAAATATCTCTTATACGCTACTTTTTATCATTGAAATTCATCTCTCTGTGTATAAGTATTGTTTTTCATCCTTTCTGACCATGATTATTATGTAAAGATACATCAAAAGCTCGGTTTTATTTTATTCAATAAATTTTGGTTTTTCTTGGGTTTTTTTTCTTGGTTTTTCTTAATTAATTTCTGTATAGTTCAAAAGCATTATTTTACGATAATAATATAATAGATAATTTTTTATCTGTTATATATGTTATCGATACTTCAGAAATAAATATAATGGAATATTTTTATCCGTTATATAAGATTTCTTAAGATTTCAAGAATAAATATAAGGATGATAGGATGATACTCTTTAATTGTTCAAATATGATACAATAAATTTCATCCTAAAATAATTAATGAATACAACGGATAATATAACAGATCCTCATTGCAATATTTTAGTCTTCGTTATATAATCCGTTTGATGTTTTAGTGTGAATATATGTTATCTTAACAGTATTATAATTGTTTTATCTGATTATTTTATTATTAATATATGTATATGGTTATGGTTATAATACTGCTGATCTGAATAAATTGGAGGACATGAAATACATAAATAAAAGTGTAAGCATATGCATAACTCGTGCCTTCGTTTATCTTGTTTCTTTTCTATAACTATAGGTATTCATTATTTAATACACTTTCATTGACAAAGGTGGGCATCTGCTCACAGAAATATATTGGGTGGATTTTACTTAGTTATTTTCCGTTGTGATAAATTAAGAGTTTTCTTTGTTTTTCATGATTCAAACATACAATCCTGGTGTGTTTTCTAACTGAAAGTTTATATAACTTCAAGAATAAATTAAACTTTATTATGCTACCATATTATATATACCTATACATATGTACCTATATATACATAAACTTACTTTTATTATTTTCTTTAATACGATTGATCTATAATTGCAAATTATTATATTTTTATTGTGGCCACGTTGTAACTTATAAAATTTCCAATATATTCACAAAGCTTAATTTAGATGCATTCTGATCTATTTTTAAAGCTTAAAAATATATTTTATATGTTGATTTTTCAATGAAATAATTTTCTATACGTTTCTTTTTGTTGACTGTCTCAAAATAATATTATTAATACAATTCTAAGTATAACCTGCTATACATATTTCTGTAACATACTTAAATAAATAATTACTCACATACATACCTATGTATATAATCGTATTATAGAGTATGACTGTTTACCATTAGCTACAATAACATTTTAATACAAATAATGCTTTGTAAACAGGCTGAAGATACACTGATTGGACGAAAACCAAGTGAAATATACATGGGAGCAACTGAGTTCCAGTTTGGTTACGATGCTGATGGGCAACAATACTGTTCTTCGCCAGAGTATAGCACGAGGGAAGGTGAAATATAACAATTACGTCTGTTATATATTGCCTATTTACCAATGCATCATTCTTTAATTTCTAATAAAATATGTTTCTTTCTCATAACCAAAAAAACACATTTTTTATTTATTTTTATATATTAATTTGATGTTTAACATGTTTAAGAATTTTGTAACATGGGTACTAGTGTAATGTGGTGGTACCTATAAACAACCGATGTAATTTGGTGGTTAACTATTGCGCGATTTTAAACAGACCCATGGTATGCTAATAGCAAATTAATAGAACTGAGTAAAACTGTACTACGTTTATACATATATAAATACCGGCAGATAAATATAATAAACAAAGTACGAATATGTGATGTAATATTGGCGCAAATAATAATAATAAACCTTTATTGGTTTTAACACAGGTTAAAAATTGAAAATTGGAACTAGGAGGTATGTAGAGCAAAAAGTAGTAAAAATATAGCATGACATAGTAAAAGGGGGAAAGTGAGACAAATAACAGTTCGTATAAAATAACGTCATGGAAACATGCTGGTGTGCAGATCATACATTGTGGAGTTGACATCCTCGGTAGATGAACGATTGTTTATATCTTTTGGTTCTGGGTTATAGGTTAGGCAGTCTGAAGTGGGATTAGTGAGTGTGTCGTCCACGCTCCTTATAGGGATGTAGTCGTGGAGTGGATGTGTTTCATTATTTATCTCTACGTTGAAGAGGCTTTCGATGTTATTGTCAAGTTACTTCTTGAGGATTCTGATGTCACTTCCAATAATCTTCCCGGCCTTTTTGTGAATCCTGCGGAGTAGTTCGAAGTTTGAATCTGTCAAGGTACACCATACACAGAAACCATACATCATAGTAGGCAAGATGCATGAGGTTAGAAATATTTTAATTCGGTTCTACTAACCCCTTTGTTTTAATTATTTCAGAAGGTACAATTTGTTGCAGCATATCATCGAAATATGCTAGATTTGAAATTGAAGTTGCTATCAATGTAGAGTTCTAGTGTCTTCACCGTTTTGAAAATTTTTAACTGATCTCCATTTAATAGAAGTGTATGGGTCGGTTCAGATCTTTTTCTGTTTTGATAATTATATCTTCCGTTTTTGAAAGATTTAATAACATTTTGTTATTGGCAGTCCAGTTTGCGATGTTTATCATTTTAGATCGGTGAAAGTCATCCTGAAAGCTTGATGTTTTATGTAAGGCTGATATGTCGTCTGCATATTTATATAATACAATATTTCCGTTGATAGATTGGAGATCGTTTGGCATTAATAGATTATTTGAAAAGCATAGGTTCTGTAATTATACTTGTGGTAGACCTCTGGTTATAATCTATGCTATAATCTCTAATCTGATTATTATTATAGACCTCTGCATCACATCACGCTATAACACTCATGGCCCATTAAACCAGTTCCAAAACATGACGTATAATCGAAAAGAAAAATGCACTACATTTAAGATTTATTATTATTAATCCCTTTAAATTCCTTGTTTATTGGGCACATTCACATTCAAAGATGATGGCATGAACCGCTTTTTTAAATTGTTTCCATCAAATTTCAGTCGTATTGTAATCATGAAATAATACACAATTTATAGCAACTTATTTCTCTAAGAAAATAGCTTGAAACTTATGTATAAGTGAATAAATTCTTACATTATATTTTCTTTATATATGTCCAATTTAGCAACAGAAATCAACAAAAATGGTGCTGATTTAGTTGCTAAATTTTATAAAATAATTTTTTCCAGTCTACTGAAATATAATAAAGGTAACAGATTTAACCAATGAACCCCTAAGGGTGCATGCAGTAAAAATATACTACAATGTACAGCATTTTATTATAGACAAAGTCGCTGTAGCTTCACTTATTACTTTGTGGAAAATATTCGCCTTCCACTACATTTGTTTATTTACTGATTTCAAAAATTATACGAACACTTTAATATCGTTAAATAATTTTTTTAACTACAACTATACCTAAAGGCTTAATCACATGCACTGATATGTGTTTCTCTTCTTAACTCGCCCCCTCTCACTCCCACTTTTCTTCCCTCTTAGATCAATCGGGATCCCCTCGGACCCCCTACGGCACTCAACGTCTTTATCGCTCCCCCCACCACGGACCTCCTCCATCCTCCTACTCGCCTCTTCCAGCCAGGTCTAGAGGTCGCAGAGGTCGACAACCTATCGCACCAGCCCACCCTCCATCTCCTTCAAGAGCCAGATACGACCAACAGCACTCACCGTCAGCCTACCGACGTCGGGTCCAGTCCCCTTGGCCATCGTCTCCTCCACCCCTCCCACCATCCCATCTACGGAAAGGTGGACCCCCACGCACTAGTAAGCAGCAACAACACACCTCCGACCGCTCGAGGGGCTACATACGTCAGTTACCTGGTAAGCACCAATGTGATCGTCGTTATAGTGATGGCACCTCAGATTGGGAGCGCAGAAATGCCTCTGGTAGTAGTCCACCGCGTCGCCGGCGCAGTAGTAGTCCATCAAAAACCAAGCCAACACCGGATTACTACGACAAACGGGATAGAACTTCATTTCAACACAATATACCTGAACGTCCAGGCTACAAGGACGACACGTTTTATACGTCCTCTGTTAACGACTACAATCAAAGCAAAATGCGTAGCCCACCTAACTCTCGATCCAGGGACCAAAGTCCCCTTAACCTCTTTTGCAATAAAAGACTGAGTCCATCTAGATTTTTGTGTACACAGAATGGATTGAGAAAAAAATACCGCAAAAACTACGCGGTGGGAAATGCCGCGGACAACTACGAGTACAGTCCACCGTGTAGACTTCGCTGGAGTGGCAGCACTCCATTAAGAGAGCATCGCCCCAATGCTGTCTCTCGTTTGTCCTCGTGTAGTAGGCTTGTCCGGCCAGCTAGTACAAGTCCTAAGCGGCTTCAGCATAGTTCCTGGTTGGCAACAAGTCGGGGACTCCGAAAGAATCGTTGGTCTGAAGAAGAGGAGGAAGACATAACCGAAGATTTCCTGGACTATTCATTTTCCAAGGGAAACGGAGACTTCGTCCGATATCCACCTATTTTAGACGTAATAAGACGACCTACGGTACAGAAGATGATTCACGATATGGCTAAGGTGAGAGCGAATAATTTTGCCGTTATAAAACTAATTGGTTGTGAATAATAAAATATAACATAGCATATTTTATAGTTTTAATATATGACATATAGGCTATTAATTTACAAAAAATCTATAATATTTGAATAATATTTCAGGTTTCTATTAGTGTTCCTATTCTTAATTATTTTTTAATTGTGTCAATGTTATTTAATGATACAGTGCTATTATTTATTTAGAGTTTTGCTTCCTATTTTATGTATTATTTTTTATATATTAGGATCTTATGTATAAATATCAAACTATATATTCGTTCTCCATAAATTGATTAAGAACGTTTAGGAATTAATTTAGTATAGTTTAATAATTAAATAGAGAGTAATTCAATAATTAAATAATAGATATATATATAATACAGCGTGTCCAAAAATATAAGTCTAATACACGTAATTAAGGAAACGCTACACTACATGCATTGAAATGGTGGCCACTTTGAACAATTTTGTTAATGATTGTAAATTATTATTCTTGTCAATTATCATGTAAATATGTAAATATAATACGAATTTAATTCTAAATTAATTAATAAATTCCTGTGTTTTTCCTATTGGGCGTATATTTTGAGACACCCTGTATTTTATAGACTATTGCTTCCTCACTGTACTACAAATATTGTTTATTTCAGTTTAATTTAATTTTACTACAAATACAATGTGTATGGTCTATTTCTTAATAATTATTATTTTCACCAGTTGTCACTTTATTGAGAAACTGTTTAACCTTAAATACACCTTATATTCTACTTTAGTACATATAGCAATGTTTATAATATGTATATATACGTATTGTAAACATGATATTCTTACTGCAGATTTCTTGCTGGTATCTGTTCAAGAGGTACATAAAGAATATATTACCTTGTGTGTATTTACTAGTCTATATTATTTGAAGGGTGAAATAAAGCTATATATGTAATTATCATATTACACTTATAAAGGTACCTCCGTATACCTTTACATATACGTTTGGCTTATACACAGTTGACGCATTTAAATCGGAGTTTCACTCTAGAATTTAAAAACTTTGTCCTTTTTCAACACTGTTTATTTTTCTACAATAAAAATTAAATAGTTTTTTAAAAACTATTTAGTATTTATTTTTGAGAATATTGCTTTAATTTAAAGAATTAAATGTTTATTTTTTTAAAAACACTGTAAATGCTATAAAATATTTATCATGATATGTAAGATATAATGTAATTGTAATGATCTGTATATCAGACCAGAATACAAATTACACATTATAAATACACAATTGAAAATTACAAACTTTTTCAAAAATCAATGTTTTTATTTTGAGCCATTAGTGAGTTTCAATAAAAATGTACACCATAATGCTTCATAAAGTATTTAGTTACATTTATCAAGTGCAATAAAATAATTAGATAGTGCTCTCCTCTATTCAGTAATTATGTTATTGAGAAAATTTAACTAGTACCTATGTACATATATAAGAGAAGTATTATAAATTATTTAATGTACATGTATAACGTAATAAAAGGAAATGCATATTCAAAATGTATTTTATACTTTTCCTTAATTTTAAAAGTAGCTATTCCAATAACACTTACTTTAATTTTATAAAGTATTACTTTTATATTTGGGCGAAAATAAGTACATTTCTAATATATATTTAAATATAAAGAAAACTCAACATTAATTATAATAAATAGTTTAAAGCGTAAATTATAGATAAAATTATATTACTAATCTAAAGAGTAAATAAATTATAACGACACTTATGTTATGTCTAGTTATAGTCATAATATCATGCTTCAATTATAAGAAAGAGAGTGCATTTGTAATAAAGAGTATAAATTCTTTAATCTTTAGTTTCAGGCAGAAAATTCCTGAGATAATTCCTAAACAATATATAAAAGTAAGTTTATTTTTTAATTAAATTTATATTTTTTGAGAGTTTCCTATTTTTAGAGACCAACATTCCCTATAACATGACATATTAATATCTACATCATATGAAGTAATGTTTAATGTTGACACACCCCAACCGAGAATAAGAAGAAGTAATATTTAGTGACCCTTATAAAACAGACACACAACAGAATATTGTATCTGTGGATCATTTGTTTTATTCAAACGCGGAATATTTTTTTTTATTATATGAAAGCAAAGAAATTATTATAAAACTCGTTTAGTAGTAATTAAAACATAAAAACTAAATTTAATTGAATAATTAAATATAATTTCCGCTTATATAAATAATACCTAATTGCTTTGTTTGCAAGTTAGCCTAAGTTTATTAGGCTTTCAAACCAGGAAAGCTTTAGAATTGCATTTTTATATCTTTCAGTTTTCTTAATTATCTTAAATGTTTATTTTACTGAGGCCAACATAATAATTATAATATTGTACATATTTTACAATTCTGTAAATGCTCTCAATTTATTCTCTTCCTATTGATTAATTTATAAAATCTTTGTATTTATTAACAATATTTTATAAATTTTCTTTCTTCTGCAGTTTAATTATTAAAGACAATTTGACAAATGACACTGATTTATTTGTTGAGCATTTATAATTTGAATATTATATATAAGGTGACATGGCGATTAATAGATTGATTATTGATTCATGCATAAAATATTGTTGAAAAATATATAAAAAATAAACATGGGGAAATGAAAAGTTCGATCTGTTTTTATTTTAAGTAAATTGTATTTCATGAAGATCAGTTCAATATATAAAATTCTTTAATGTTATATAAATCATATAAAAATATTTTTTCTTTGTCTAATCAATTCAATCAAAATGAATATATTGTACCTAATAATGCTACATAGATATTTGATGATACCTTTTGCGTATATAAGATAATTGAATTTTATGTGTTATTCGGATATGAATAAGAGTTATAAGATTTCTATTGTAAATTATATTGTTTTTCGGAGATAGAATGTTTCGCAACAGCAGACTTATTAGGTTGAAAAGTCTAGTGGTTGCTCAATAATGTTGAAACGTGTTTTGATATTTTTTCTAGTAGGTATGTACAGTCAAACCCCGGTTTTATGCCAGCCTTGGTTCCAGTGAAAAGTGGCGGTTAATCGGGGTTGGTGGATAATCGGGAATTTTATTTTAAGTGCTAAATTTATGTATGTATGTGTACTAGATAAATACAATGTATTTATGTTTACTTCACATATTTTTTTTATTTACAATTTAATTATCGATGTTAATTTTTTAAATTATGTAACGTTTAGTACTTCATATATATATTATGTATATTCAATTACAGTATACAGACACACATATTTTTTGTTGTGCTAGAAAAAGAGGCAGGTTGGCGGATATACCGAAGTTTTATAATACAAAAATTGTGCTCTTGTTCTCAATTTTGATTGGCGGATAGCGGGGTTGGCAGTTAATTTATATTAAAATGCATTTAAGGAAATTTGTTCCACAAAAATGTGGCGATAAAGCGGGGTTGACAGATAATTGGGGGGCATAAAACCGGGGTTTGACTGTGTATATTTTTTTTACCGAAATATATTATATAAAATAAGAAGGTTGATTTTGTACGACAGCACATGCAAAGTTTATTGCCTTAATTTTCGGTACCGTTTACCTTCCTCTCAGAGGCTAATAACAAAGGGAAAAATATAATGACTAACACGAATCTTAAGTGAGAATACAAGCCAATAAGACACTACATGATACAATAAACATATTGAATCAATATTACTAGCGTAAGATTATATAATCCTATTATGCATACTAATATAATAATACTGGTATAATAGCAGAGAATAAATGTAGCTCAGCTATAATCGTAAAAAACAAACAGCGAAAAACAATTTACGCGTTAGAGTATAAATCCGAATAGATTGATGGTATGAAGAATCACAATGTTTATTCATGCTATATGAGAATCTGTAGTAATGTAATATGTTTCTAAAATTAGACGTCTTTTCCACTGTGTTTCGACTGCAAGAATCGATACATTATCAAAGTCAATTCTGTGCTTACTT
>JAYRBW010090204.1:0-21516 GCA_036023295.1 Invenusta paracnida
TACTCTCAGCCAGTGATGTGTCAATCTGCAGTAGTTTCGGGTAACTTATAATGTGTCCAGCTTTGTGAAATAGTTCAGCAGGTTGTTTAGATCATGTCATTTCACGTTGAACTAAATATTACCCTGTTCAGTATGCTTTATTTACACACAAAAACACCCATTTTACATATTGTATTATCAAAATGTACATTATCCAGTAGCTTGAACGATGCATTATATTCATTATATATATTCATTATTAGTATATATTATATTTGAAGCAATTCTTCAAAATAGGCATTTTATAGAAAAATGGTGGCCAAATTGGATTTCATCTGCTAGGAGCAAAACCATAAGAGATACAGTTTGGCAAACAGCAGAAATGGATTCAGCACATAAAAACACTCTAGGAGAGCTTATTTTCCAACTTTTACGCTAAAATGCATGAGGATTTTTATACAGCCTGCTTTTTCAGATATTCAACTAGTCTACGTGTTATTTGACAATTTAAGTAGATATCTTAACTTATGAGCGTTATATTGTCGATATATTTTCCTATTTATGACGATGTTAGTGAAATACTTAATCATCATTTACATTCTGAAGGCTGTTCATCTTGAGTTTATGCTCGGACGCATAGTTTGTAAATTAATTGATAACTAGACTACATTTATATTTACATGTTTTCTTCAAGTCAATGCATATGGTAAATAGATGTATGACACCGCCAACTTTCAGGCTTATCTTTCAGACTTATAATCTAAATAATTAGAATATACTCTGCATTATCGTGTTCTGTTCTTTAATTCATGCATGAACAGTGGCCATGATGTTAAGCATGCTTTATAAACATTTTAAATAAGAAGAAATGAGGTAAAATATACACAAAATAGACAGACACATGATATTTTGTCTTGAATATCCACGGATATATGTATAAAATAAGTCGTGAAAATCAATTCATAACTTTCCAACCTTGTGTCACGTGGGTGAAACAATCCTGAATGCCTTCAGTTCTTCCAAAAATATATCCTTTCGGTAATACAAATTTTAACTTTTGTCTAACAATTTTAATTTAAACATAACTTTCTAATGTATTATATTTAGCGACATTAATCATAAAGTCTGTTCTAGTCTATCTAAGAAATGATAGTATGTACATAGTTAATATAAATTTAGTTATATTCACGTTGTTTGATACAATAGTTGATATGATTAATCAAAAGTTTGTAAACCTACATGAAGCAGTGTTCTGTTCAAATTTTGAATTAAGATTTTTTAATTGGAGATACAATGAAGAACTTAATTAATTATATATAATAACTGCAAAAAAGTCACGTACGAATAAAACGTGAAATAAATATGCAGCGTATTCAAAAATAATCCTGCTACTTTAAAACTTTCTCAAACATATATTTCTAAATAAAAATTTGCATGTTTCTTGTTTGTCTTTGAAATAAATTATACTTAAAAACGAATAACATATTTAACATGTGAAGAAAAGTTAATTAATTCTTAAAAAAATATATTTGTAAGCCATGTGAAAGTGTGAGATGTTTTGAAAAGGCTGCAATTGGAATTATCATGGGACTAAACAGAATTGGTCTTGCTTCATGGCTCAAGACGTAAGAGAAACGAGTTAAAAATAATAATCTGCAGAAACATTTCCTCGATAAAAATATTCTAGATAAAATGTTTAAGACTTCCTAGTAATGCGAATGTAACTAAGGTCATATTTCAATGTGTATTAGTACGGTTATTTTCTTTATTAGATTTATGACTTAAAGATTAGAGTAAGTAATTTATTTAGTGGTATAATGTTTGACGAACATCACAACTAAAAATGCCTGTAAACGACTTATTACATAATTATAATGTGTAAAATGGGAAATAAGTTTATGTTATTAATATTTACATAGAGAATACAAGTTTAAATAATATATTTAGTAGAATATATGTAATTGGCTTATGTTGTACATTTGAAATATTCTAACTTTACACTTGAGGAGATATTTTAATACGTAACTAAATTTTGTAGATAACATTGTATTAAAATATGCGCTATACATTATTATATATTACAAAATTGTTTCCAATCTGAACGAATCACGCGATTATCCCGCATTTAAATACTTGCAAACTTCTGATAGGATGAATCGTTTATTCCAACAATGAAAAATGCATGTGTGAGTTTGTAGCATGCAATGTCGTCTTTATACTTATAGCTTCATAAAAATATAATTGCGATGAGTCCAGTTAATGAGCAAACACATTTATTAACAATTTAGATTCAGCATTCTTGCGCGAAGATCACATAACTTACGTAATAAGGAAAAAACAACACTGTATAAATATTGATTGTTGATCGACAATTTGATAAATAATCGCATAAAACACGATAATTAATTACTGTATAATTAATCATTTAGTACCTAAGTAATTTTGTCCTTACAAAGTATTGATTAGTTATTTTACTTATAATTGAAACTTTATGTATAACTCTACTATTGCACCACAACCGCGTACCTCACTTTAACCTAAATTGTTGTTGCCAAGCAATAGACAAACTCACCTCCAATCGTCCAATCTGGTAAGGGAGCCAGGAGATAACGGGCACGCCCAGAGAAGTGGCCAGATGCGTGAAGAACTCGATTCCCCGGACAATGTACGAATCGGCAGAACCAGTGAGGAAGAAGGTGTTGGCGGCGCTGACAACATCCCCACTGGAGATTCGACGTTTAAGTTGCCTGCAGACTCGTTCCTGGATTGCGGTTGGCCAGACCTTACGGATCGATTGAAAGTCATTTGATAGCGCGATTTGTGCCATTCGGGAGGTCATGTTGTTCGCCTCCTCGACCACGGTCTGGTACACTTTTGGGCTGATATCCGAAGCCATGAAGATGGTCTGAAGGTGGGCGTTCCATCGTGTAGCGATTTGTCGTTTGATCCGGGGATTAATTCGTGATTGAAATTGTTGTTCACTGTGTGTGAGGTTACTAAGGAGTAGGATTGTCGACAACAGGCCTAATAACCAAGTGGGATAGTAGCGGGGCGACGGTAGAAACGGTGACATTTTTAAAGTTGAATTGAGTTAGGGTCTGATGTGGCTTCTTCGCAAAGGCAAGACTGCTGCACTTCGGCTGTCATTCTAAAGTTGAAAGTGAGTGATAGATTAGAAATTTTTAAAATAATTTAGAAACAATTTTTCCATTAAACAAAGTTTTTGTCAACAGAATTTAAAGCAATACTATTTTTATAATTAGATTTGAAATATAAGAGCAGTGTAAGTAGCTTTATTAAAATATATAACTTGGCATATCACTGAACACATGGATATTGATGGTAATACAGCAATCATATATTTTACTTTAAACGTTTTAATAAATTATTCCTGTTTGGTTTGGTCCTCCTTTACTGCACTTGTTTCTGGTTGGCAACTGTGCAAGTCGGGTAGCCAGCCTAAAAGGATTGGTTTGAGTTGGTGTCGGATATTTAAGGTGCCGCTGGCGACCGTAAAAGGATAAAAAAGCATGTATGTACTCTCAAATAAGTGTGTACGAGTATTTACGTATTTAATATTCCGGTAATAGTCTCTTCAATAAATATAATAATGCTGTATGTGTGTGTATGTGTAGTAGTAAGATATAAAAGAAGGCCAGATTCATAACTCCTGCATGTTTCCATTTTTATGTAAATTTGTTCCGAGCTAATACTAAAAATGAATTTAGCGTGCTTTTATTTACAACTTACAAATAAATAAAAAACGTAGGTACAAGGTACTTTCATTCATAGGTTTCGACTCTAGATAACCCTACTATGTGTTACAATAAATATATTGAATAGTTACATCTCAATGAAATACAATCTTACTGCTGCAATAAAATTTAAGTCTAAAGAAGTTAATTAATGTTTTAGTACGATAATCGATTTCACAAGAATTATAGCCTTTTACTTAGATCAGAAATCTCCTCGACCATTAAATAAATCCCATTTTTCCTGCATGCTAGTGATGCGAGACTTTGCTGCTAAATCCGCCATCATGGGTTACATCATTGAGATTTAGAGTGGAATTTAGTGTTCTATGCACTTGATGATGGCATAATGTAAGCATATTGCCTGTAAAATCCAAATAACGTATTTAGAAGTAATTTCAATGCATTATCCCTTGTGAAAGCTGGTAATTCTTATCTGATAACAGCTTTCTGTTTCATGAGTATTGGATTATCACGATAAAAATCTGTCGATAAAGGAATCTGTCAGTTTACAGTTATAATGGTTTTATTTCAAGTATGTTTATATATCGGATGATTCATACGATATAGTCTTAGTGTTTGGCGTAATATTTACAAAAATTACCACCACGTTTTTTAAATTTGTAATTAAATTTCAATTACTATTTAAAACTTCAATTTTTTCACAAATAATCACAAAATATAATACATTTTTATCGGAAATATATCAAAAGTGTTGCATTATCTATGTAATTTAATTATTTATTTATTTTATTCATGGAATTTTGATTTAAAGTAAATATATATTATTGAAAATATTCTATTACATAGCAAACATGGATAAACCAACGGTGAAATTAAAATAATAATAATTATTTGTAAATATTTACATAATGAAATGTATCAATGTTTAAAATATAAAAAATGCAATAAATTGAACAATATAGTTTGTATTCCAATTTTAAATTTATCCAAAATAACTCATAGTAATTAGAAAAATGTAAAATCTTCGATTAAACTAGAAATAACAGACGTCGTACGTGATAACAAATGTTTACAAAGTTATTTCAAGTATTATTCCGCATCATTAAAGTACTTTGTTAGTATTTTTGAAGTGCATTCTAGATTTCACAACCGATTAAAAATCTACGACCGAAATTTCTATTTTTAAGACATTGATATTAGCTTATCGAATATTTAGGACAACATTCAACATTATATAATAATTTGGAAAGTTAAATATATTTAAAACGCTTCTTTAATAAGTAACATAAAATCCAAAAAAAATAAAATTTGTATCTAAACTAAAATAATGTAAAAAACGAATACAAATATTCGAATAGCGTAAACTAATATTTAAAACATAAATTTCATTAAGGTACTGTACTGTACATATATTATTAATAAAATACTTTTGCAGCTAGATTGTTATACTCAATTTTTGTGGATGACAGATGTTGCGAAGGAAAGATAATATAATTTAAAAAAGTTCATCCAATGAAGTAAATGAACATGATAATTTACCGATATGAATATCATGACATAAATATATTTAAAAAGTAATATCAGTTTAAATCATAAAAAATATTTCATATAACATGAAATTGATAAAATGCAATGTAAATGTATACGTATACATATGAAAAAAGCAACGAGCTCAGAAATTAATAATAGAAAAATATGTATAATATGGTTTTTACTATAAATGATTTTGATATAATTTCGTTTTTAACGAATTAGTATGTTATACCTGTAAATATAATAACGATATTAATTATTATTTGCAAATTATAGAAACATGTATGTTTATGGATTTAAATATAGACAATTTTTGTTATCCAAATGATTATATTTATTATGCTATTTTTCTTTCTTTTTTTCCGACTTATTGTTAACGTTTTAGATAAAATTCATATATTGTTGCATATACATAAATGTAATTATTTAACGATATAAATCAGTGGTTATGTAATTAATACATTACACGTCGAAATCAAATGATTCCATTAAAAGTTTCATTTACATATAAGTAATACAAATGATTTGAAACGATGAAATATTATTATACTTGGATATAATTAAGTATGTCGGCATCTAATAAAAATGTCTTTAGAATATTTTGAAACAGTTAAATAGTCTCCATTTTTTTCAAATGCTTTATATTCTTTTGTAAGGTAAGTAATTAATAAAACATGTCTACAATACCTAAATAGCACATCTAAAGATAACTTTAACAAATTAATAACACGACACTTTAAGAATTTCCAGTAGACTTTCATAGATTGCTGATTTAGTCGATTATATCTGAAATCAATACTTATGTAGAATACACGAAACTTATGTATAAAAAAATATCTTTTGGTGGTAAAAATAAATTATTATAAGATAATCAATAGGAACTTGTATTATATATTTTATATATTTATATATATAAATTTATCTTAATTGCGCTAATGTGATTATAGATTTATATTTGATATCTTGTTGAAAAAAACATATATGTAGTTTGTTTCAGTTAAAATATTGACGTGAATACTGTTTAAGTTTATTACATAAATTATTTATTTTGTCTTGCAGAACAAATTAGAAGTCCATATTATGAGAATATCATTGATCTCGTTGATATCGAAAGTAGTGTCTGATCTTGATGTGTTTAAATTAATATACTTGTCATATTAATATTCAAGTGATAAAAAATTCATTAAATTGAATCGTATTTTTTTTTAATAAAATGATAAATTCTTTCACTTTTAATGTCAAATTTGACATGTACTGTAATTAATCAAAGTTTCTCATATTTTCTCAATAAAGATTTCTACGTAGTCAATGCAAACACTTGAACAGTATTTAAAAAATTTTTAACTTGAATTTATGTGTATTAAAAATTTTGATCATAGAGTAATAGTTTTTATATTATATTTAAACTAATATTAAAACAAATTAGGATTTAATCAAAAATGCTTAAAATGTATTGTAAGTGTGAAATTATAGCGCTATGATTTCAGAGTTTGAAAATATATTTCTCAAATCTTTAAGGCAATACATTATATAGGTAACTACTTGTTTGCTTATTGCTTATGAAATAGTTAAACGCATAGTATTGATATATCGAGTTTTAAACATAGATATATATACTATTTAAATGACTAGATTATAGGTATACCTGCCTCGATAGCGGTAACATGGTTGTCATGATCCCATCGTGGAAAATAAAGCTATCCAATCACCGCAAAGTACAACAGCGCGCATAATAAATCCATCTCGATTGCATTTTGGAAAATATGTTAAAGGGATGTAATATATATACAATTTAATATAACTCACTTATTTTGAACATATTCATTTTTAAATTTATAATACTTATAACGTTTATAATTTATTTCGCCACTACATATAAAAAAAAATGGAAGGAAAAAAAAGGAACAAATCATTTGAAATCTCTGGCTATGCACTATAATTACAAATTCAAGAAAAATGGTGGATTTGTGGGATAGCTAGATACAAAAATTGTTTTTTAAATGATGAAAACGCAAAGCTTATAACATTAACGTGTAAGTATTATTTTAATATGAATACTATATTAATGCTTATTTCGTTTTGAATAAATAAATTTCGTTGAATAATTAAATTTCGTTGAATAATTAATTTCGTTTTGAATTAATTATATTGTTTACTGTAGAAAGTTAAGTTGAAAAACTTATAAATGATGACATGAAGCACAAAACATTAAAATGACTACTTGCTATATATAGTGCTAATATCTTAAACTATGTAATGTGTTTTCATTTTTATTCCGTGTTGAATTACACAGTGAATTAACAATGAAAATGGTGCTTCAGTTATTAGTAATTTTAACAATTAAAACATTTAGGTACAATAGTTTTACAAATCCATTTATTCTTGTTATTCATTGTAAGTTGAATTAAATTGTCACTTATTTAAAGACAGTCATTTTCATTGCAGAAAGTAACTGAAAATATGGGAGTATGTGAATTGCACTGGCCAATCGATGCTCCTACTGGCTACCATAGAAGTGCCCTATGCCACAACAGCTGGTCGCCCTCCATCTTCTCGGGTGTCCCAGAATCTTGTAGCAGACAAGTTAGATCAGGTATACATATATACATATGTATAACATTTATTTTGAAATTATATTATTTGAAAGTAGTTGGTTGGGTGTTATACCTAATTATGTATTTGTTAAAATAAAGTGTAATTTTGAAATTTCTATGCATAAAAACATGTTTGTTTCATAGTTTCTTAAATCATTAAAATATTTTTAAAATTAAACTCATTCTTCGCTAAGATTGATTATTATGTGTATTATTAAGCAAAAAAAGGTTTTTAACCACATATATGTTAATTTTATTTGTATATAGAATAAAGCAAATAAATAAACATCTTATAATGTAAATGATTATATAAATATGTGAAACAAAAATGTTTTACTGAATAGAATTTTTAATTGGCATGATTTGATATTCTTCATAATGATCATATCATACTTTAGACATTGAAAACGTTAATGTGCATGTACATTGAATGATAAGTCATATTTCGTAATTTTACTTTCTTTATTTAAGAATTTGTGATGTGACATGTTGAAAATCTAATTTAAATCGGATATCATTTAGTATTTAAATAATGCCTTTATCAAAAGCGCACGTTTTTGGCATATCCTGTATTTAATATCTGCTGTGTATGTTATACATTACATTTTCATCATAGAGTTTATAAGCCTTCTATTCTAAGATGGATACTAAATGATAGTATGAGAGTCTCATTTTATTCCTATTTTGATTGACTCTCCCAACTATATTATAATTTGGTTAATTATTAATTTCAATTAGTTTGGTTACTATTTATATGTATGTATATAATATGTTAATATTTTTTAAGACAACTAAACATAACCAAAAAGTATTTAGTAATTCTTTTTTTATTAATCTTATTTTAACACCGAACGTCCTATAGGTTTCCCTGACTTTAAATTCATTTATTATATTAATCATAGCTACGTCAATTCTTTATGTTACGTGCATATAAACTTTGTATTTTACAGCGTCACTTCATTAATATATGTTTTACTTTTCAGGTCCATCAAGATGTAGAGTATTGCTCTGTATAATGTTCTGAATAATAAATGATATGCAGTAATGTTTACTACAACTTCAATTCATAACACTTATTGCTAGATTGACTTATTTTTTTTTAGGGTAAATTTTCTTTTCTATTTTTGAGATTTGCTTGAAATTGCTTGAAATCATTTCAATTTAGTTAATACAAAAATAATTGTCTAAAGATCTTCATTAGGTTTTAAAGGAAATAAATTCAAGTATCATCCTTGTAATTTTCTAATCTAAATTAAGAGTCTACCGTCCGGATATAGTACACATATTTCGTTGTGGTTTCCTGTAAACGAATAAACCCCAAAAATGTTGTCATTAGTTATAGCTTATAACATCGTAATAATAGATCCGATATAATAATTTTAGATGAACACAATTTTGCTTCAATATTACCTAAATCTTATAGCTAAGACATTGAAGATCTATGTCGGTTTTTGAAATGTAATTTTTCACCTGATAATTTAGCTTTAATATTGGAGGATTGTAATGTTTTTAATATATGTATATACAAAAAATGTGGTATTGACTATAGCTTTTCAATTTATTGTAGTATACGCCCACTAAAAATATGTCGAATGTACAAATATAATTACCGAATGTATCCTATTATTAAATAAAATGCTATATTGTTATTAAATTACATTTAGTTACTCTTAAAATTAGTAAAATTAAATGGGTTTTTTAGAAATTATTATAATTCAAAATATTTAAAATAACAGTAACCATAAATAATAATAAATATTTACCTATATATACATATGTAAATGACTTCCATATCGAAACTATGAAAACTAATAATTGTCTTGATTCATAATTTTAAATTAATTATTAATGATAGTTCTTAATACTGGCGCCTTTGATACATGGCCTAATAGGTGGGCACTAGCATTTAACATATTATACAGTCACCTATTCTCTACTAATTAATTAATTATTTTTGTGTATTTATATTGTGTTTTTTTATGTTCAATTTATACAATACTATATATTTATATATATATATATATATATATATCAATTTTTGTGTATTATTAGTATTAGTGTGATTCTTATTATATCATTAGTTTCCTAAAAGTATTAAGAATTATGCATGTACAAAAATGTCATAAAAAATCACCTTACAAGATTTTGTATAGGAAACAATGAAACACCATTTGGCGAGTACTCCGATACCAAAAATAAGTTTTTATGTATCGTTCAAGCCTGCTTTATTAGCGGTCAGAAATAGGTTTTAGCACCTAATTATTAATGAATAGAGCTGTTAGCATCTATCAAGCTAATCGTTGACGCTCTTGTTCTTGGCTTGATGATGTTACTTCATCGTCTAATTACTATTTCATGTTGCTTTAATTGTTAAATACGTACAGTATTTGTTTTGTTTTATCGCGTCATTTCAAACAATTATTAAATGTACATTTGATGAATCTATTGATTTTGTCACTATGCCTTGTTGGCTATTTAAATATAATTAGGAGATTATCGGCTTCCCGTCTAGTAGTTATAGAGAAGATAAATATCTATGGTTTTAACCAAAATGCTATAAATTTTAATCGATACAGTTATTTCGATAACTAAAAGTCTTTAATAATCCTTTAAATTAAATATACACAAAATAGCATACCCAATAAACCAGTTTGGGTACAAATGTATTCTTATGTATTTTTCTTACAATTTACGTAAGTTTTAATAATTCAAAAATAGTCGTAAGTCCTGCAAATAATTTGTTAACGAAAATTTAGTAAAAATTACTTTTATTTTAAAAATATCTAATTTATATTAATTTTACAGAAAGACAACAATTTTCTATTGATAAAATTTACAAATGAATAAGAGTTAAAACTGACAATTATTACTTTGCAGTTAGATGGATGGTACTATAGATAACTCTTTCCCTTTACATACATTGATTGGTTATCTGAACAAATGGCGTAACCATTTGAAAAAAGTGTTTTTGTGAACCAAGATGTAGATATTTCATAAATTATTAATTAATATGACATAAAAGACTAATAAAAATACAATTTTGATATATTTTTAACTATATATTTTCTATAACAATATGTAAATGAGTTGGCATATATTTAATGTTTTTAAATAATATGTATAGGTTGACCACAATTGCAAAATGCAAAACGTAAATGAAATATTTTTAGATTGTCATTCGATGTATAGGTGTGTGTATGTACATTGAATAATTTCTATGTCAGTAACATATAGAAATTAATCAATTACATAGAGCGTCGATCTAAACCAATTCCATACAAAATATTGTACATTTTGTGTCAGTGGTCAACATATATAATTAAAGGATAACATAAACATTAACTCATTTACATATTATTATATATCAAAAATGTATTCACAATATATCAATGTATATAGTCTTATTATAGTGGTAATTAAAAATGGATATATATTTTTGGCCATAATCATACTTCTTGATATTGTGACCCAACATTTTAAGATAATCAATCTATGTTTATTAACTAAAACAAACAAATAAATATATATTGATGAGAATAATAATACTATTTATATCACAGAGTAATTAAAGCATAGAGTTTCAACTATCATCGATTATGCATGAAGTTTTAATATACTATTAGGTAACACAAAAACAACACTAACCTTATTTCAATTTTTTTTTAATTCACAGCAATTAAATTCTTTTATCTTATTGCGAAGGAGATTTTAATGTGAAGGCAATTATCTGTATTTTAGAGACAACTTACGTTTGTTAAAATTGCGTGCATGTGGGTATTTGCTCTTAAAATTAATTTAATATCAATATTTAATACGACTTTTAGAGGGAGGAGGGGAACATAAAGTTAAACTTTATTAAAATAAAACGATTTTCTATTGATGACAATTTACAACGTAATGAATATGAAATCAATAATAGTCAAATCTCTATGTTTAATTACTCTATGATTTAAACCACATAGTTAAATAAAATTGGGTAAGACCTAATTTAGAATTCGACTAAGCTTGAACCATAAATAAAACTCCCAACAATTGTATTTGGTATGGCTGACGCTTTTAGCCGATATTTAAGACATATAAATATAGATATACATATGTGTGTGTAAGCGGAAATAAGCATACCAAATTTCTAGGCAATATGCATAATGACCAGACAGGTATATAATGCCAGGAATACGCATAATTCTGCCATTGACAGATATTCAAGACAGGTGAGTATGAAGGCTTTTTTAGTGGACTTTTTAGTCTGTATAGTATTCAGTGGTACACCTGTAAATGTAGAGTCTTGTATTGTCGTGGAAAATACAGTATTCTCAAATTATGTATGATATTGAATACTATGTGAATAATATGTATATAAATATATACATAAATACCGCTGAATACTATACAGACTAAAAAGTCCACTGAAAAAAGCCTTCATAATCACCCGACTCGAATATCTGCGGCAGAATTATGCCCATTTCCGCTAATATATTGGTTTATAGGAAACATATTAATGTTGAGATCAAAGTATTAACGTTATTAAATTAAATGTACAATCCCATCTTAGAAATAACGATACTGTAGCATTTTTAGTAATAATAATGAATTAAGCTGCAAATGGAGAAATATGTAGATGTAAGTTTATAAAAGTGATATTAAAAATACGTTAAAAATCAAAAACATAGCCGTATTTAAATAATGTAGAATATACAATTCAGTTATTCATTAAAAATTATAATAAAAGCAGAAAATGTAACGGATTATTATTTATTCAAACTATTTTATGTTATCGCAAGTTTATTGCCAAGTTATCTTCTATCTAAATCTCTTTTAACAAAACAGCTTATAGTCTGAACAAACAATCCCAAAATCAAGCTCAGCAAACAAAGTAGAGACATTCGTTAATTAAATAAATGAAGAAACAAAAGAAGGGACAGAAAAGATGGAAAGTAATTTTTTCGAATGAATAAGTAATGCTTGCTTGCTTACTTGTTGTCTGTGCTAAGCATGCTTTTTAAAAATGGGAATTTTATCTATAAATAAATAGAGCAACGCCAGAACAACTAACCATGGTTATAAGTTCACAAAATTGACTATTTAACTTCTTGGTTAGAGTTCGGAGCTTAACGGGGAAATCTTTAGATGTTGATTTCGAACGTTGAGTGGGATTCATGCTGAAGATTTTAAGATGACGCTCCTTAAGTGGCCAGTTCCCAAAAATCATTCCCTGTACATAATCAATCGTATGGTTCCCACACTCAATAGTTTTCCCAAAATACTGTACCATCGCGGAATCCACTGGTAAAATAAGCCTCAAAATAGTTTAAAAAATCAACCGAACCTGAGAACGAAAAAACAACAAGATCTGTAATGGAAGAGAAAAGAAAGAAACTAAATCCAGCTTAGACCGAGTTGGATATGAATATATATGTGCGCGTACATATTAGGTGTAGACCGGAGACATGCAAACATGCCTGGCTGGCTCTACATTGATTAGATCAATAGAGGCGATCGTCCGAGCTAAACTGCAAAAAAACGGCAGCAATTGACAAGAGGTGAGGGACAAGTAGAACAACAAGAGAACGTAGAAGAGGGGAGAGGAGAAGCAAGTTGGGTAACTCTGACAAACGGATGAAATCATGTCATGGTTCTTCTGGTTGTGTATTGTTCTTTCTTCACGACGTGGATACATAATACAGTAAGTAAAGCAAGTTAAAAACAAGAAAACTGTGCTGCTTGAATCATATGTGTGGGAGAGAGAGAGGGAGAGAGAGAGAGATTGCCAAGGCGAAAAAATACTTGGGTTATCGCCGTGCTTCCAATGAGAAAACGCAAAAACAATACCCAACATCAACTGGAAAATTAGAAAAGGGAATAACTTGATAATGTTGTCTGCGGCAGGAAAATTGAGCGAGTTTAAATGGTGGACTCGTCGATCTTTCTTATTTGATTTGGCATAATAGAAATGCCTAGTGTGTGCGCGCTTCATAATGCCAAATAAAGGCCATTTTATGTACTTTATTGTTGTGCTTAAAGTGACTTCTTAAATTAATTAGCTTTGTAAAATGCTATTAATTTTATATATATTGACATAATAATTAATATTGTACCTTTCATAGGCATCATGATGAGCATAATTTAATTTCGGCATAAATGTTTTTGATGCTTTATAAATACTGGAATTATTAATTAATTCATAATACTTTCTAAACTAAATGAAATAACAAGGTTAAATCGTATAAGAAATTTAACCAAATATTGAATTTATATAATAATCATTTTCATTATTTAATCTACTTTAATGCAAATATTTTTCTTCTGATATTTTAATAAAAATAAAAATAAAAATAATTAACTTCAACATTTTATCAAATTTATTGACGAATACAGTTCGTTGTTTTAGTATTTAGATATTTAAATGTTGGGTTTTGTCAGTATGTACAACAGATATTTGTAAATTGTAACATTATTTTGTAATAAATTAACATAAAAGTTTACTTTTTTCTTTCATATGATTACTTATGTAATGATTTTAATTATATGTATAAAGTTTTATTTACGATTTATAGGATATCCAAATCATTTATAGGCGTGCATTTAATCAAATACTGTAAAACTCCAATCAAATTCGATTTTTAACAATAAAATATGGATTTAAGTCAACTAACTACCGATTATGCCAGTTTTACGCAGTGTTAACCATTCAAATAAGTTTTTCTTTTACGTTAAATAACATCAAAGTCTTGATTTCACTCAAAAACTGGGTGTTGTTCGACATGCTATGCTATTATTGACAAACTTCACCTCAAGGCTGACACACTTGTACATTTGCATACGTGTCAGACTTGACACTTTGCACACTTGACACATGTGACAGACTTGTCCGCGGTTATTCTGTGTCTGCCGGCCTGACGATTGGCCATGCAGCTGATTATTTACCCCGAGTGCTTGGGCACTGACCAAGTAGTCGTCTTCTTTCTCAGCTAAGTGTAATTTGTGTACAGTATGCTATCAAATAGACATACTTCGAAACTAATTTTGCAAACTTAACGTACTCTATCAGAATCGAAGGATTGGATGACTTTTTATTAGGAAAGTAATAATATTTTTGCGTTGCTATATACAAATACTAGTGTGCAAGTATTATTACTAGAAGGTCCAAATAATAAAAGTTTAGTAATTGTCTATATATTAGGTTTATTTCTAAAACACTAATAAATAATTAAAAAGTATTGTTATTAAAAATAATTGCTATTGAGTTATCTCCGTGAATATAAATTAAATTGGAAAACAAGAAACAAAATAATTAACTGATAATTTTATCTTAATTTAGTTTTACTTTTAAGAAGTAATAATATACTAACTATTACTGTTTATATGCACGTATTATACATTCAGTCAGTCAAATAATGGTTAAAATTAAATAATGTATGCATCAATGTCAACCTAGTAAACGTAAAATTTAGTAAATGTTAATTTTTTAAATTTATTTCACAAACATAAGTTATTTTTTTAAACTTTTACTCATTTTCTTTAATCTAAGAAAACAAACTACACCTAGCCTTAAGGGGTTTACAAAAGAAATTAGAATAACATGTTTTAAGGATATTCCCACGATAGCATTTTTGTCAGGTGAGTTAATAAAGATATTGACGCTTATAATTAAGTTAAACTAATTCTTTAGTTGTTAGATTATTATCAGGGATCAGGGGATTTATTCTCATGGGTTTTAAACAAAATATAATAATTAAACTGAAATAAATGTTAAAGCAATTTCAAGAGTTTCGAAATGATTGACAAATATATGAACGGATTTAATTTACTGTGTAAAAAATTATAGTTATTAATTGCGTATGAATTAGATATGTGAGTTATAGTATTGGTTAATAATTATATAAACGTAAAGGAAATGTCCTAAAGTAACACAAGATATATTTAAATATAATATTTCTTTCAATAATAAAATTCATTTCAATAAATAATATTTGCATAAAATAATACGTATGTACGTACCATTATATATTAGAGATGGGATTAATGTGAGTAAACGTGTTCATGTTAATTTACCACCTTTTTTGTATTGCTTTATACTTAGATAAATGCAACTCGTTCATGCTACTGCATTAAGAAGAGGCACGCGTTAAGAAGAAAAATATGAATAATAGCAACAAAATTAAAAACTACTCACTTTAACGCAAACCTTTTTACAGTTTACATTTTACACCCAACTTTTTTAAATTGTTGGGATGTTTTTCACTAAAGATATTCCTACATATAATTAATAATTAAGCGGCTCTATACATCAATCAAGTATTTACAAATATATGTACATATTGATATTTGTAAATATGAATTGCTATAAATATGTATCATAGTTAGGATAGCCAAACATGTCTGGTTAAGCTTATCCATACAATTATGCCCTTCCTTGCCACAGTTTCCAGGTAAATGAACAAATAAAGCAAAACAAGCTTCCGCTACTTAAAACATCGTTTTCAACCATTAGCGTTCCAAACTACATATTGTGCATCTAAAAGGCCGGTCACGTGACTCTATATTGTGCATCTAAAAGGCCGCTCACGTGACTACATATTGTGCATCTAAAAGGCCGGTCACGTGACCCCATATTGTGCATCTAAAAGACCGGTCACGTGATCACATATTGTGCATCTAAAAGGCCGGTCATGTGACCATATACTGTGCATCTAAAAGGCCGGTCACGTGACTATACAAAAAATCTACATGAGTATGTAATAAGTGATAAGTGATAATACTTTTTTTTAAATCTATGAAATTCTAAATCAGGTGCTGATTATGAGTTCGTTTAAATAAATCATGAAATACAACAAAAGAAGTTTTCTGACAGAAAATAAATAAACATATATTTGTTATAAAACTTCATTAATTGTTTGTTTAAAAACATTAAAATAATTGTTTTTAAATTTAAGCTATATTTTCATATATATTGTATTTATAAATTTAAGATACAATAATTGTGATCATTTTTCAAAGTAATTGGTACAAAACATCTTCGTTAAGTTACATGTAAAGTTTTAAAACTCTAATCTACTGATGGGAAGTATAAAAACTATAAGTGGTGGCTGGGAGTAATCAGTCTATGGACACAGAAGCCCAAAAGAATTCAGTATATGCGAAGGGTTCAAATAAGTTTTCTATGCATTAAATGTTGAAGCCAAAATAAATCTATGAAATAAATTATATTATTAATATTTACATATAACAAAAGTACTCTATTTATGCTTTTACATTTGCTACATGGAAAACATTTTGAAAAGTCTTCTAAACTTTACTATACTCTAAATTATACAATTTCTCAAAATATATATAAATATTAATAATTGTATAACAATTTTGTAGAAATAAAGATTTTACTATAACTTAGTAATTTACTCGTATTTTTTAGTAGCATTATTTAAATAATGTACACGCTATAGTTATATTTACTATATTACATACATTTAACCTTTTTAAATGTCAACAACTCAAAGAATGTTCAAAACCATTTTTTATTTAGTAGTGTCGTCAATCAAAAGGGAAGACATTTCGAAACCGTTTGTCCTCCCTCCCTTGGTAACAATTCGTTGAATTCAAAGACAAATCCTTCAGTTTGATTCATGGTTGAGTTTGATCCTTGAATAATTCATAGAATATGCCTAAACACGCATTGATCATTTAGCCCATCAACTAGTTTTATGATAGATAATAGTCAATTTTCGAGTTATCATATGTCTTATCATTATGTCTCAGGTAATATTAATAGGAAGTTATATTTTTGTTATCGTGGAAAAATGGATATTCTGTTCAGCAGATTTATAGACCACTGATTTGTCTATTTTAAGATAATATAATAGAGTAAAAACAATAATTTGATCATTTAGGTGAACACATTAACATTGTTACTTGGAATATATTTTCTAATAATATAGTTGTTTTATTGGTATCAAATGTGACATTTAAATATATCCTACTATCAAGATTCCTAAAGCAGAAATCATTTTGATGAGACAACATTATGTATCGACCTTGAAGCCTTGTTATCTCCTTGTCGCAAGGAGATTCTTACATAACACAAATAATTAAAAAAAATTGAAGGGTGATATTAATATTATATATGTATACCGCATAGTTTCTCAAGAATGAATACGTTCTTCCATAATTTGAAATCACAGGAATAACAAAGCTGAGTAGAATCGTTGTCTAGACATGAGCAGAATACTATAAAATCCTATTAGATTAAAGTCAACATTGGATGTATGATGTCAGTCTCTTGCAAACTCTCAGTTCTGTTTCGCATGATTTCAGAAAGCAATTTCATAGCTGCTCAAAACTCGAAGTCTTAATCAATACGAATATGTTTAGCAATTTGAAGTAATAATAACTACTTCAGAAATTATAAACAAGACAGATTTTGGGTATGTCGGTACATTTCCAACGATGTGTCCATGGTGATATATTGTTCGATTTACAGAAATAATCCAATCGATTGACGGACCATATCTGTAAAAACATTCACTTATACTCGAGTGAGCAGTAATTGATCAATTGTGATGTTTACTTTGGTGGCTGTGCAGCAGTGACGAGCTAACGTATTGCATTGATCGAAGGGCTTCCCTAAATATATCTCCCCAAAAAGCATATTCAACTAACTTTGGAAAAGTGATTGGTGACCCGCATGATTGTTTAAAGTTATTTAGTACAACTATCCCTAAAATATAAACGAATATGGCGATTCCCCTTTTCAATTACCATTTAGTACATACATATCGTTTTTATCTATTATATGAGTATTTTCTAAATTAAAAATTTCAATTTCCGAAAAGATATGATTGTTTAAAACCATTTGTTGGATTGTTAATTCTTAAATTATTTGTTGTAAATATAAATTATACTTGTTACAATTTGCACCGCTTAATTTTGTTTTTATGTATAAATTCAAGTTTATTTAGGAATAAATACAGTAAACAAAACTACAACTATTGGCAATTGGGTTTTGCGAAAATGCAAATTTATTATAATGTAGCATCATTTGGTTATTAAAAAATATAACATGCATTTCGGATTGATATATACAAGTAAAATATACGTTCGAATAAAATCTACATACAATATATACATCCTTCAACTATATTTTCACGATTAAAAGAAAAATTAATAAATGCATACATATGTTATAAAAATTACTTAATTGATAATTACAACTTGCCATTATCCCGCCTACGATCCCAAATAAATGAAATTTTAATGCAATCTCAATTAGATAAGCCTTAACAGTAACAGGATATGGTAAATACGAATATATTTTTATATATATGTGACAGCTAGTATTTTAATTTCCATTTTTAACGATTCCCATGTAGAAATTGGTTTGATATTTTCATTTCATATAAACATATAAATATTTGCATACATATAACGAAATTTTTTTTTTCTTCTGAGTATTTAAAAGGTGATAATCATTTCAAAGAAAACAATCAGGAAAGCCTGTATATGGCATAGCAAGACTAGGTACGAGTATATACTTGATTATGAAAAACTATCATTTCAAATACATAAATGTAATATTTGCAATGCGTATACGTATCAATAGTTCATGTTAATAAAATGTTAAATTTGAAACATCACGTATTTGTATTACCTTCAGCATGTAAAAACTGTAGACTTTTTAAATCCCTCCCCCCCTTTTAAGATACTTATAATCAGCAAACTAAAAATACTGATGCATTTATATTATTATTCAGCTGTTATTGTATATTGCCCATTTAAAAAAAAAAGTTTTAACAGATTATATATTACAGAGATAATATTTCTAACAGTTTGAATCGAAAATATGTTTTATAACTACAGATCAAAAACTATAATTGCACGTACAACTATATATTTATTAAGTTACTTCAGTATCCGATGTACGGTTTAAATTTCTTAATATTGCGTAAGTATAACATTCAATTTAAAAAAGCTGTTACTATCTTATTAAATGTATACAGATTGGTCAGAGCTTTATTACTACATATTATGTATTTCTATTAGTTTAAGGCAATACTAATTTGCGTCTAGATATAGTGGCTCATTATGAAACCAAAAAACACCTTATAACCTTTAAATAAATTAGAATATCTCTTCATCAAAAAATAAAATAGGCTATGTTTAGTAGTTGAATTTTATTCTATATTTCCTTCTTAACTTCGCCAACCTACCTAGCCTGTCAGTATTCCCCAAAGGAGATCATAAAATTCGCCTCTACTTTGTTGGAGTATTTGAGATTGAGGCACTGATTATTCCCTTAGGCCGAATGACATCTGAATAAATGCAAACTAACTGTATATATGTTCCCGTAACATCATGCTCATGTATATTTTGAATAATTTCTTGTGAATTATATATATACAATATGCATATGTATCATAAAGCCGTAAAGTTATAGGAGTTAAAATAAAATTTCTAGGAAACAATTAAAATCTATCGAAAATTCTTGGAGATTGAAGCTGATTCAATTGTTATAAAGTTTGACGCATAATAGTTCCAGTTTTTAATAAATTATATGTACATTTCAATATTTTACTGCATTTTAGAATGGTATAATTCGGTTCAATTTATACTTAAGTAAAAGAAAACTATTAACTATTTGTAAATATATGTCTAACTAAAACACAAAGATAATCTCATATTACACATTAATTTTGGAAAAATTAAATCTATAAATGCAAATATATCTATGTATGTATTTGTAGTTAATCATACATTTGTAATAATTAAAGCGGAAATACTGAATTGGCACGAACAGGTTTTAAATCTGAATCTTTCTTGTCATTACTGTTTTCAGTTTTACTAGACGCTAATTCACACTACAATTAACATAATTGTAACACAAACCAGTTAACGAAGATTACAAGCCTAATAAATTAAGCAAGTAAAAAACATATGACAGTATCTTACAAGAACAACCATAATCATATTAAAGTGATTTTTGAAAGATTGGTATTAAAAATGTCTTCGAAAATACACAGTTTATATTTAATTACGTAATTAATATTACGTATTTACGTGTGTTATGTGTTGCAATATGAAAGGAATATGAGTATAAAATATAGAAAGATTTTGCTACAAACTTTTTTTAATGAGAAGGAATTGTTTGAAATATTTTCCGTGAAATCTTTGTTGTATGATTATATATAATGATCTATTTCCATTTAGATAAACAAGATTTTGGTAACCATTTTGCCTAACAAATACAGTTATCTATAAATTCTAAAAAGCTTAAAGTAAAGTTATACAATGTTCTCTGATTGCATAAACAAGTATTTACTTGTCTCAGCAATTAAATACTTGAAAAGGTATTTTTGTGATATAAAAATTCCCGAAAATTCCCGGTTAAATTTTTAATGATTGTTACAAGAAAATATTCGGTTTTTTAATTTTTGATAGTTCATCTCCATGAATGGGGTACATCTCACTTTGCCTTACCATTATTATAACTTAATCTGATTGCGTAATCACATTGATTGCAGTTTAGTCTCATTCTGCCATTATACTGCTGTTTCATTATGCCTTCATGTACCCACGTAAATGGAATTCATCAAATCTATTAAGATTTGTAGTATAAATGCGCACCGTGCAGACTGAGTTGTTTACAAATGGAATTTATAAAATCAGTAAGAGGTGGTGACATTTTATGTCTCAATGGTTACCAA
>JAYRBW010090215.1:0-21516 GCA_036023295.1 Invenusta paracnida
TATTTACATATTATTATTGCTACTTGATAAATTAAGAATATTTTTTAAATCATGTATTCACATCAATAAAATAGAAATTAGACACGTTATTTTATATAAAGTAAAAATTATTTTAAATAAAATCGGAACCAAACAATCGATAATTGGACACAGTGTACCCCGTCTGTTTCAAAATGTATTATATAAGTTTCCTAGATGGTGGGATGCTTATACATAAGCCCGACTTAAATGATATGAATAAAATATTCTACATTTTTAATTGCGTTCCCATTTTTGTCCTCCTGCGGTTCCTCCGGAACATGTTATACTAATCAAAGTAGTTTTAAACTGTTGCTGATATTTTATATAATATGTTTATGTGCAATATTTCAAGATAGTTAAAAAATAATTGTAAAAAAACATTAAAATAAGTTAGGCTTACTCGTCAAAACCACACAAAACTCGTTTAAAGTCTTGATATCATATTTATTAGTCCTTCATCCAGGCCTAGTTAATATGCTTTCATCATTTATTAGTCCTTCATCCAGGCCTAGTTAATATGCTTTCATCGATTAGTGTCAACATTTTTATTATATTTGTGTTGTTTACTGTTTACATGTACATATGTATATTTGTATAATCATAAATAAAATATCTGTTTGAGTTTCCCATTTCTCATATATGCTTCTCCATATTTCACAATTGTAAAATATGTTATGTTTTATTATAAGTAAATCATTAATAATAACACTTTAAATTGTGAGTTGTTATGAGTTGTGCAGGAAATGCAGGTACTATAGGTACGCATCATTTTGTCTTATTAAATTTCGTCTGATCACTGTTTTCATGTAATCCGATGACGCAATCAGGAAGAAAATATAACTCTGCCACATAGTCTTACGCAGTATTTGCATTTGGTCTTATATCTAACTTCACACCAGGCGCACACCTGACCGATAAATTGCTCTGCATTAATTTTACTTATACTATTGGTTTAGAAGAATTATTTATGTAACGATTATATTATTCGTAATAAATTATACATTACTCATTTTTGTGCAGTAATGCATTGTTTTAATGTAGCATACTTATATTTATATTCATAATACATTTTTTATAGAAGAAACTGAAGAAATTGAATAATTAATAATTACTATTGTGTAAGAGTGTTATTCATCAAGCATTCTTAAGACCTTAGTCAATGGTCGCCATAAAACCAACTTATGATGTTGTAGGTGACTAAGTTCATTTGTGATACGTAAGAAGTAACTGGTGACCGCCTGCCCGCGGTCTCTACCTTTATAATAGTAAATAGGGGGTTACTGGATGTTGTAGATGACTAATTTAGTGTTACCAAGTACGTGCCAATAATTAAAATACCAATACATTTATATCTGACATTTTCTATGTTATTATACCTAAAATAAAAGACAAAATTAATACATGGAAAAAAAAGCCTAGATGAAATAAAACGAAGTGGGATGACACCCCCTAACTCTATTATAAATAGTCTGCAACACTGTTTAGGGACTGAATTGTGTAGGTACTATATGTAGAATAAATGAAGTGAAATTTTTTAGTAATAGCTATTTTGCTAATTAATGTTATAATATTTATAAGTATTAATTTTAAGTTGAAGATAACGAAAGTAGATACATTATATATTTCAGAGTATGTCATTTGCTTCATGTATAAAAACAGTTTGAAACTGTATGACATTTTTGAAAAACTAAAAACGTAGGGAGGAATATAGGTTTAAGTTTGATTGAAGCAGCTCTAATTTTCGCAACAACAATTTTCGCAATTTTCGCAACACAAGCTTTCGTCTGTCTAATCACTGAAATTAAGCAGAGTCGAGCCCTGTTAGACGGGCTGCACCCCACTTCGCCTTTTTTATTTCGGTTTTCCATTGTTAAATAAAATTACGTTTTCCTCATTACTCTGAATAGTAAGCAGGTTCATTACGCCTTATACAGCTGTATCATTTCGACTTATTGATCGTGTAATTGCAGAAGTTATAGACAGAATTCATTTAAATACATACGACATAGTATCATAACATAATACCTATTACGTAGTGTTATTCCATAATACCTATTACGTAGTGTTATTCCATAATACCTATTACGTAGTGTTATTCCATAATACTAGACATAGTATTAGAGCGATATAGCTTGTATACATTTTTGTGAGGTTGTTCATTAATATCAGAAACATGGAGTTTACTACGTCAGTGCGCGTTGGTAGGATTTTATATCTAAATAGAATTCAACTATATATAAATTACAAAAATCATGAAAACAGTTAATGGAAATGTCAAAAACTAAATTGTAAAGTTACCGTTGGCATTCAAGCAAAGAACTAATTTCCACCGAAGGTCAACATGTACATTTGCAGGATAACAGTGCAGTAGTTGTCAAAAAGACGGTTGAAGCGGCCATGACGAACCCCCCGAACAAATGAATTCAGAAATGCCGATTTCGCCTACGCGGCCGTGATGAACGAAATGCCGTTATTCAAAAAGCATAGAAGTTACCGAGCGAGATCAAGTCGGTTACCAAGACTCCCTCATTCGCGCGCTTAGAGATAGCCTTTAGAGTGGAATGAACAGAAACTGAGGACGGGCGTAACTTCATTATTGCAAACGACGGTATCGAGGACAGACTCATTGTTCGGAACACAACAAAATCTTCGGCTTCTTTGCGAGTTAAAAAGTCTTGATGGATGGAACATTTCAAATTTCGCCAGAAATGAATTTACAAGTCTATTCGTGATGGAAGCTTTGTTCCTAATCTACATGTTATGGTGATGTCTATATGTCATGCTATGTTCCTAATGTGCATATGTCTTCTATCTTAAATAGATATTCCTACTTAAACTAGGATGTTCAATATTATGAAGAATTCCTGCCGACGCTTTGGGCTGTACTTTCAATCAGCATATTTTTTATTGACTTTGAAAGTGCCGTTATTACGACAGTTGGACAAATTTTTCTCAAAGCTCAGATTCGTGTTCCACTATTCTGAGGCCTTTGGATATATCCGATCGCGATGTCGAGAAAACCAGAATTTCAATCGCGTTGTGCGGAGGGCATTAGCTCTTCCTCTGGCTCCTATCGACAACGTGGACGATGTCTGGCTTGAAGCCCTTAATGAGCTTCCGGAGGGTGATGCTCCAGTCATTTCCTTTAATGAGGACGTGACAGTTACCTGGGTGGATCCCCTGACTGCCCGCATTCCATTGAAATGTGATCTCATTTCATTTAAATGACATTTAACTTTTAAACATTAGCAAACTGATTTTATATTTATCTTGTCTGAGATGTATTTTAACTAGTGTATTTTTATCAGTGTGCCTAAGTATTTTTCATTGTATGTTTTAGCAAAACTAATTAAATATTATTAGTATTCATATAAGTATATATATATAGTAATAATTTAAATTTAGCCGAAATGAGAATAAAAGCGAATTGTAAATATACAGTAAGGCAAAATGGGAAAGTGGGAAATGGAGAAATGGGAAGACAACAGTTTGCCAACAATTGTGGTCGTGACTCTCGTGTCAAGATGGCCTGGAAATACATGCGCCTTAAACAACTTGGGAATTCGACCAAAACATCGAGACTATCCCTCGCTCGAAGAGTTATCAAATCAGTGATCCACGCAAGTCGCAATGTGTGGATTTGGCATTTTATCGGCCTCGACAATCATTGACTACGCATACTTCCATCCATCCATCTCACTCTCTCTAATTTTCAACATTTTTCTTCAATTCGTTTTTGTAGTTGTTCACGTTTAACACTTATTTTCGCCCAGGTTTATTCCTATCCGTGGTGATAATAATAATTATCATTGTGATCATAATATATTCTTCTAAACAGTAGGTGCTGGTAATTATTAATTTTGTCCAAATCTTGGCTAACATAAAGTTGGTGAGGTGATGTTGTCATGTTTTTAAGTAAAGTTCTACTTGCATGGGTGACCGGCTAGAATCTAGCTTGATGTTGTCTTTTCGTTCAGACAACTTTTTTTTCATCCAATGCCATCACCCATGCCTGCATGCGTGTACATCATTTCAACTTTGTAAAAGCCCTGTAAATGTTTAATAAATACTTTAAAAATATGTTTAACTTTTTTATATTACCAATTTGTTCAAGATTGCTTCATAATATCTTCTGCTACTCGTCAGTAGTAAAAGGCAGATAGCTTCGAATCTGTTAAATCTCGCATTCAATTGAAAATGATTCTCTACATAATATATATAAAGTAAATGATATTTTCAAATTAATGATATAAATAACAATGATAAGGGTGGCTATAAGTCGTAGGGAGATATTTATTATAAAATAGAGCTTGTATGCCCTAACTATACTTTTTACATTACAATAATTATTACCTAAACATTAAATAAAATAGAATAGGTACCTACCTACTTTAAACAAGAACAGATTATATAAACTTCTTTATATTGAGTTTTAATGTTAATGAAATTATGCATATTTCTATGAAATAAATTTCAATTATTTAATATAGCGGGCATTAATAGGTTAAAATATTTGTATGATATTATTAAAAGAATCTTTATATTGGTGTTTTTAAGGCTATTTGATGAGGTTTCCAATATTGAATAATTCACATTCGCAGAATTTTAATGTATTTAGTGATTTCATAATTAATTGCTTTTGATTAATTACTATATGGTTTTTGGTGTATAGCATGATCATCTAATTAGATTACATTTTACTAAATTATTTAATCATTTAGTAAAATGTTAGAAATCTGAAATTGGTGGAAGAAGCTACCATATTTTCCACAAGTCCACCTCCACCTTCACACCTGAACCTGATCCTGAATTATAATCTGACAATTTATTAAAACATTTGATACGTTATTTGATACGTTTCTCAAACACTGTCGGAGCAAGGGTCGTTTTCTTCAAACGCAACATTATTAGTGGTATGACCAAGACCGTATTGTTTATCTGGATAGCAACAAGAACAATACATCTAATATAATTGACTTAGTACAGAATGCTGTTGATAGCAGAATAAAGAAAGCTTCACAAAATAGCTAGCACAAATTTATAATTCATCTACGTATCATGAAGGAACCCCGATATATTATGAGAGCTGACAAGCACACCATACCAACCGCGCCACCAGAACCCCCAAAACAGCACTCATCGCCGCCGGACTGGATACTGTCAACACCGCAAGCTTTAACATCACGGTAAATAGTACATTGATCCACGTTTATTTGAAGACGAAGGAGATGACTAAGGGATTTAAACAACCAAGATGTACCATATGTCTAGTATGGTTATTTAGTATGTATCTTGGATGTTAGGTTAATAAAAAACGACATTTATTGCTAAAATACTTCTGCTGTTCTTGTAAAAGTTTACTTCTGTTGTAGTGAGATATCCTACTTATTAGTACAAAATTAATTTCTCTATGAATATTTATTAAATAATATTTATATCTATAATCGATTGTCATCTTACTCTTAACAAAAGAGACTATCTGAACCGCGTTATAACTCAAATATTTACTTTGCATGAAGACGAATCAGGAGTTTTTAATATTTATTGAGAAGTACTCGGATCGATTTGAAAAAGCCATAACCACAACCTATAATATCGATTACATGGGAATCAATACCTTCCTTGTTTTAATCAGTGCATGTATGCTAACACAAATCCGGGTAAATTGTTATTTCATTAAAAAATTATAAAGTCTACCCATGTATTTTAAAAATTTAAAATAGAGTTCTTTTATCTTCCACACACATTTGAATTTGGCACCACGTCATATTCCTATACATAACATGTTCACTTTTTTTATTGTCTCCTGTTGGAGCAGTTACGCGTAATGTACTCGACTATGATTCGTTGAATAGTGTGTGGTTTAAGGCTGGAGGATGGAGCAGCTTGTCATTTGACGGTACAGAGCTCCACTTCACTTTACTAATCATATCAATCTTTTAGAAAGAATAATAAAGCTGGAATACTTATGAGGCTGTATATTGGATAGCTACGATTAAATTTTAGAAAATGTAGTTTCAGATTTTATTCGTTACTTTGTTTAACACTATCCTTACCAAAGGGGAGGGGGGCATTGCTGCATATTTTTGTGACTTTTAATTAACAAATGGAGCAATATTAGCTTACGTGACTTTCGTGAACATTTAGACCTGTATTTATTGTAGTACATCCAAAGGACCTGGTTACCTAAACCTACAAAGGCGGCTACCTATACACCTAAACATGCACGACATTATAGTTTCGTAGAACAAATCATGACGTATTTTCTTTTGCACCAATCAGATTTTTTTCAAAGTTTAATGATCGTTTACATTTATGTAACTGGTTGAATTATAGACACCAAACTATTCGAAGCAATTCGAGTAACTGAAAATTATCTAACGAATAAAGCGAACTTATAATTTCATTATTCAACAATACATGCTAAAAGAAAGTTTAATTTATTTGTTTCACAGTTCAAATAAATGTTTCTACTTATAAGTGTAGTACTGTTACTTCAACAGCAGTTTCTAAATCATATCCTAGTCGAGCCCTACTATGTCTCATCCAACCTCGACTTATGCAGCCCTTCAAATGACCGATTGATTATGACCAAGAATAACTTCGTATTGACCACCAGTCAGAGTGTAATAGTCTGCACCCAGATTTGTAACCGGCATAAAGCCTGTCTATTTATGTTCCAACGAAACATTAATAGGAAAGGGGAGAAACTATGCACTTGCTTTGCCTACGACCAATTGAGGATTAGTCAAGCTACACTGACTCCATTTGCAAGTGACCCGGGCAGCCACTACACGCGACGGTCTTGTCAGGTGCTTAATTTACAATTTATCGCGGAGGGCTCTCGATATTTCATTGGTCGACAACTCCGGAATCATTCGGAAGCGGAAAGACGATGTTTTATGTCAGGAGGAAAGCTTGCAGAATTTCGGACTGAATTTCAAGCAAAACAACTTTTTTACTGGATTAGGAAGCATTATAAACGTATGTTGATTATATTTTGCATAGGTACCGTTTTTTATTTACAAAAAATAGTATAACAGTATTATAATAAATTAAAAGTCCTAAAACTGAAGAATTGTAAATATCTCTAAAAATGCTAAAAGTAAAATGAAAGGAAAAAGTAAACTGTAAAGTAATTTGCCATCCTTTTTATTAAAAAAAAAAAATATCTCCACAATATATTAAAAGTTATTATTATTTCTTTTTTTATGTGCCTAAAGTAATAGTAGAAATATTGCCAGTCAAATTTTTATAAACGTATTCAAGTATGCACATAAAGTATAAAATCCATTAATGCCCTTATTAATAAAGGACACCATAAACATTATTTTCATTGTATGAACAAATTTGATATGTACTTTATAAGTGTATGTTATATGTATTAATGTGACATTTATTATTATATATTATTTAAAACTATATAATTAAATATAGACACATGACATAATTTGTAAATACTTAACCAAGATATTTATTAGTCATTTCTTGAAATATGCACTAGAAAGTATTTCCCAAGGTTTAAAATATATTTACGTTTTCAAAAGTTTTGATATACACAATAATGCTGTCTTTGATAACTATATAACTCGGGTATTATTATATTATTAATTACTAAAATCAAGATAATAGATACAGCGATCCGTAACAACCCAAAAAGCAAGCATTCATTTTGTGTCAATTATTATTAATCGAAAATTATGGCGCCGGTCTGGAGCTGGATTCATCACAAAAAATGAATGTAAGCAATTGCAAAAACAACATATGTGTTTGTAAACATTGGGATTAATATACGATTATTTTTGCAGCTACAAATTCAAACTAATTATATTTGAAATATCATTTGTAATGAAATGAATGGGAATTAATCAAAATATTTCTGTAATTATTATTACGTGTAAATCAAAATAATAACAAATAAGTGTAATCAATAAAAACTAATATATATTTATATAAGGTAAGTTATGAATTCATTATTCCTTCCTAGCTTAACTTGACGGAACATCTGTTCTCCTTTCTAAAATATAGGAATGCCTTCATGGCAGTAAAGGTAAACCATGACACACGACAGCCTTCCAAACCATACATTTAGGATTTAATCGTATTTACAAAACTGGTGATCAATCATCGCATTTGGTTATTGTGTTAGACGATGAAGGTCTTAAGGACTCTATTTAGCAATGGAAGCTTTTGAAACGGAGAGCTCTTTCCTAGAATTGAAAATTGCATATTCTTTCAAGCTATGTCAACAATTGAACGATTGCGGGCTAATACTCCTGATGGTAATGAGATACTTATACACCTAAAAGATCTTTTAAAGGAACCGCCAATGACACTACGCATGACAAACGTGCAAGAAGGAGGGTTTTCCTAATTTGGATCAAACCAGCTTTGAATATCCGATATTTACATAAATGGAATGTCTCGACAGATAGTACACGCGCTACCGTTTGGTCCTGAACGATATTAATACCTTTTGAGAGCATCAAAGATCTACATTGGTCAATATGGTGACCCATAATTTATCGAAAGTCTAATGTGACGCGTAGTCCCAGCAAGATATACAGCAGGACCAAATCATCTATAATAGTTTGCTGATGACACACCCCGATGATGCCTATCTACATACAAGCGTCAACTATGCCGTCTTACAGTGAAGCTGCAAATTCGATGTGAATAAAACTCAAATTTGAATCAACCAATGAGACTCAACCAACACTTGTATTTGACTTGACCCATGAGACTCAACCAACACTTGAATTTGATTTTGCCCATGAGACTCAACCATCACTTGAATTTGACTTGGCCCATGAGATTTTGTGTACACACTAATTTAGCCTATTAATTTAGTTTTTGATTACTTTCATTTAAATTTTTCTTTAACAGCCTCGGCGGTTAATAAAATATAACATCAGCAAACAGATATACCCTTAGTTTCATGTTTACATTCATTTTTTATTGTTTTAATTTAATCTTCGTAATAATAACAGTTTTATTTTAGTTCATTTACATTAATTTCGTTACAATTAATATTTCAAATATATTTATTTTAAGCTACCGCTGCATGCATAACTTTGTTTTTGTATCAATTCCAATGTTTACAATCACACCTATTTATATTATACTTAAATCACATCAATTAGAAGCAATGCACCAGCTCAATGTGAAGTGAATAGAACTCAAGTTAAAATGCATGACTTATTATAGTAAACTACCGAGGTTGACTACACTTCAAAATAATAACACATATATTTTGGTTATATGACATTAATTTATTTACACTTACTATTTAACATATTTTATGTTTAGTTATAGCTGCATTCTTGAATCAATTCCATAGTTTACAAACACATATTTATTTTGTTTTGATGAATCATGCGCCAGATCGACACCAACTTGTACTACTAATAACTTAGCAATAATATGAAGTAAACTCATAAATAATCCTTTATTAATAATGAGCATCTAAAAAATATCGTCTACGCATTAAATTCAATAAGTAAATATTTATTGTAAACCAATTAACATTAACAGTAATATGAAATATTAAAATAACGAATTCAAAATGCACGTGTCGCAAATGGAAAAAAGCTCGCTGAGTAACTATCATTACATTTAAGAATCTCCAGCTATTTAGCTTAGTTAGCTTAAAGACAATTAAATATATGTATTTAAAAACATAGAAAGAAATATATAAAACTATTTTTGTACATAAATTATTTATCAACATTCATTGTATTCTAGTTTCAATCAAACATAATCGTCACCTAAAAGGCAAGCAAATTTCTATGAAACACTAGAACAGGTTTCCCTAAATATTCTTCCTGATGTTACTCTTTGTTATGGTGATATTTCCACGAGAGCTTTATTTTCGTCTAATTTCCGGCAGCCGTTTATTCAGCTGTAGACTGCGTAACTAAAGATATATGGCGTTTTTGGTGAAACTTGTCTATTTTTCTTAAATGTAATGTTGCATGTTTAAACACTTATGATACTAATCAATGATTATATAATATAATTTAAGAGATAATCGGATAGTTTACTCAATAAATATAGAACATATTTGGAAAATATATTTAAAGAGTCATTTTCTGTTACGTTTAACTATTTTTTTCCGTTAAAATTTATATTATAATTTTACGTGTCTGGTAAGCCTCAACAGAAATGCATGAAGAGCTTCACTACCGTCTGGTCAGACTCACCTAAGTTATCTAATTAGTACGATTAGCCTCATTACCATCTGGATAACATCAAAGCGTCTGATAAGCGCGAAACGAAGCTTATCAGACGCTTATTATTTTTATTTCAATCGATTGCGGGGTTAAGATAGCTACTAACAAAAAAATAGTACGATATTTGAGTTACGATACAAGAACATTATAGAAACAGCCTCGTTTCGCGCTTATCAGACGCTTTGATGCTATCCAGACGGTAATGATGCTAAGTACTAATAAGATAACTGGTGAGGTTAATCAGACATGTAACAAAGTAGTAAGGCTAATCAGACATATAATATTATTATTATTAGGCAAGCGAGTTTAGATAAAGTTCATTTATTGACGTTTTACAATATCATCACAATCACAAATCTACAATACTTTCAAGGGAGGAAGTTAACTTTGGCATTATATTAAATGTGCTGCTATGCTTTACAATGATAAATGTCAATGGAAAATCTGTTTATACCAGTGTCTTATAAAGAGACTAAGTTCTGACAAACTGATTTTAACTGGAAACCATGATTAAAAATATTACTACTACTTAAATATAATAAATATAGTAGTATAAATAATTCATTGCATTCCATTTTCAGAGCTGATGGATGGAACTAGCTACACAACTGTTTCTAACCGGTATCAAGTAACTCTAATTGTGTCAGGCGTTCGAGACAAAATACTCCCCTCGACACCTACTACTGGATTCTTTCCACGATTTGGTGGAGCTGAGCTCAGCATCCAAGATGTCTACTCTTCCTTGATAGACAGGAACAATTATTTGACTGCGACTGTTGTTTTTTCATTAACTGGTTATCGTAATAGTCCCGTATTTAAGACTGACAGCTTCAACGATGCATTTGCTTATTCACGATTCTTCTTTGTTTGTGAATGCATTGATTAAATATATTGACTAAATTTGTCAAGTTTGTCCATTTAGTAGACTTTATAAAATCGATCCCAAAGAACTGATATATTATATGTATTGATGTTAGATTAGTTGGTTTTGCCGTGATTTAGATCTAAGAGTTGTAAAACATTATTTTAGAAAACGTAACGTAGGCTTATATCGGTTTATTTTGTTCATTTAAAAATATAAGATACACAATGTTGGTTTTGGTGGGCTTTAATGTCTTTTGCAGAGAATTAATAAGAGTTGATACTGGTATGGTTGATACCGGTACATTACTATTGATGAAACTGTATGCTGGTGCGGCATTGTAAAATATGAGTAATGCTGTTTAATGCTGAAAAATAACTTTGTTTTTGATAAATTGTTAAAAAGCTTTTAAAAACCTTTACATGTCAATAATATTATTGTGCTATATTACTCATATTATTATACTTCTGTTCTCTATACATTTCTATTCGTTAAACAATATTATCCTTGCTATATAATTACATTGTAGTTGTTACATCACTCTATCTGAATAATGTCTATTGGTTTATACGGTATTCATATTATATATCTTGCTTAGATCTGTGTACTATATATTATGTTGTGTACCCGTTCTCAGGTTAAAGCTGCATCATGTTTTCAAGTTAATAAAAGCCTTCTTTGGCATATTCTCTATTTCGTGTTCTAACTTAGGTTACCACAATTGTATTAACTTGAAACCCTAACTTCCGTCAGACCGATGGATGCAAAAATCTTCAAGAAGATCCTACCGAAGAAGTCTCCGAGGAGAATTATACTTACTGGCGGCGAATGCTGGAGCTCTACATACAACGGGCGGTAATCCCAGACTAAAATAAGCTCGACGTTCTCTTCGTTTCATGCGGTGCAAAACATTCCCAATTATCGAGGACAGTACTGATTATACAGAGGCAATCTCTCGACTTAACAAAAAATACCTGAAACAAGCCTCGCTTATAATAACAAGGTATCAACTACGTTCGCGCAAACAAAAGCCGTCAGAGTCTATACTAAAAATGTCACCGAACTCCGACAACTTTCGATAACATGTTACATAGCAGCGGTTACCACCGAACAACATTGTAACCTTCATATCGCTGACTCCCTCGTACCCTGTCTACAATCAGAATCAATAAGACAACGCCTGTTAGAGGCTACGGATGGCTCACTTGACCAACTCCTGAAGACGGCGACGGCGTTGGAACTAGTAACCGAGGAAACCAAGCTTCTCGCGTTTTCCAACACGCAACCAACATTAGCTACTACTTCGCACAACGACCAACGCATTACACCACGACGCAACTACTCAACTACCTCATTCAACAAAGTTCTACGACAGTCTGACACTTGTGTCTGGTGTGGACAAAACAGGCACAAACGCATACTTGCCCTGAACTTAACTCCACTTAAAAATCTTGTGGGAAAAAGGGTCATTGGGCATCAGTTAGCATTTCAAGCAACGCACAAAAAAATCAGCCGCCATTACTAGCGAGATTTCTTCCGACGACGACGCAGCCCTCGGGGTGGTCCTCGCCACCACCAATAGTAGCTGACGAGGTTTGGTCTATGCCTCCGTCAACGGCTACCCCACCGAAGCTCACATCGACACGGGCTCCGACTTGTCATTCGTCACTCTCGACCTCGTCAACGAACACAATCTACGGCGATCCGACTACAATAAAATAGTCACACTTGCCAATAACTCTACCTTCAAGATCTCCGAAAAACTCAAAGCTACGATCAAAGTCATGGATAACGCATATTACGTCAACCTCCTGGTATCACCCGATCTCGTAGCCCCTCTGATTATTTGTCTGGATGTTTTAAGAAAACATTCTCAGCTCACTCTCGACCTAGGAGGAACCTGGGAGAACACGAACGTCCGCCTGGCCTTGACTACAATGGACTGTTCTACTTACAGGTTGGTGCCGAGGGATCACATCCTTAATTGTCGACCAATTGCAACCGCCTTTCGCCGTATGCACTCAAACATTGAATTTATCAAATCGGAGATTAAGAGAATGCTCGACGAAAACATTATATAAGAGAGCCAAAAGTCCTTGGAGAGAACAATGTTTTGTCACTAATGCCAAGAAGAAACCGAGACTGGTCATCGACTTCTCCAACACGATAAATTTTCAAACTCCAACCGACGCCTACCCAAACGCTCGTATCGACGATATACTGGGAAAGATGGCAAAAAAACCGTTTACAGCAAGATTGAATTATGCAGTGCGTATCACCAAATACCCCTCCATCCCTCGGATTACAAAGTGACCGCATTCAAAGCAGGCGGCAAGCTATACGAGTTTACAAGATTACCGTTTGGGTGTACAAACGCGGTAGCCATCTTCCAGAGGACTATGGACAGTTTCATCGAGAAATATAATCTACGAAATACCTACGCCTACATAGACGACATCATAATCGGGGGAGCAAACCAATCAGAGCACGACGAGAACCTGGACGCCTTTACGACCGCCGCATCAAGTTATGGCATGCAGTTCAACGAATAAAAATGTCACTTTTCTCAGACAACAATTCACTACTTTGGCTACGTAATCTCTGGGGGCACCCTGAAACCCAACCCAGACCAATTCAAAGCTCTACTAGATTATCCTGTACCAACTACCCTGAAAGAGCTTAATATCCTGATCGGTTTATTCGCCTATTACGCTAAATGGATCCCGAAATGTACCGAACTGACTCTGCCGCTCACTCAATCGAAAGACTACATCGTCAAACACCGAACACTTCCGAAAGAGGCCCTGGAGGCTATCGTTAAGCTTAAGCATCATCTGGTGGCTGCCTCCCTAGCCGCCCCTCTCCTTGACATCCCTCTCACACTCGAGACAGACGCATCGGGGGTCGCCATTGGAGGAATTCTCAGTCAAGAAGGTCGACCCATCGCTTTTACGTCTCGCACTCTCTCGCCCGCAAAGAGGAATCAATTGGTTGTCGAAAGAGAAGCCTGTGCCATAGTTCAATGCTGTCGGAAATGGAGGTACCTGCTTCTTTCCGTACCTTATTTCACCGTCATCATTGATAAAAAATCTGTAAGTTTCCTATTCGATAGCCATAAGTCTACGAAAATCAAGCATGAAAAACTCATTCGATGGAGGCTCCAGCTAGCTGAGTACAAGTTCAACATTCAATACAGACCAGGATCAGACAACAAGACGGCTGATCCTCTATCTCGGGTTAGCTTATGCAGAGATACCCAAGCGCTAGGCACCCTTCACGAACGACTCTGTCATCCAGGTGTAACTCGGCTTAACCACTACATAAAGACGAGAAAGTATGAGATGTCACGGACAAGTGCACAACCTGCAAAGAGTTGAAGCCGCAATTTTTCAATCCACCGTCGACACCTCTTATCTCTTCTACTCGACCATGGAAACGACTGGCCATGGACTACGTGGACCGCTTGATTCTACGACGGCAAACAAGTTCATCCTGGTTATAGTGGACGAATACTCTCGCTATCCGTTCGCGTTTCCCTGCTCGAGGATAACCTCCGAGGTAGTCATTAGCTATATTCTGAGCTACGTAGCCCTATTCTATCTCTTTGGCACCCCATCTAGCATCCACAGTGACTGCGGCCACCAATTCGAGAGCGAAGAGCTACACACCTTTCTCCTCCGCAACTGCGTCGCCAAGATATTGACCACACCCTACAGGCCACAAGGTAACGGTCAATGCGAAAGGGTAAACGGGACCCTCATGCGCACAATTAATTTGGCTTTGAAAACCTCCAAGCTGGAAAAAGCAAAGAGGGAGAAAGTCCTCCACAACTGCACACTGCATGACAGATTATTCGACTTCCGTCGAGCTTCTGTCACTGGAGCTGATCTCCTAGAATTCCTCCTCTGTCCAGGAGAGACAATATTAAATCGACAACACCTTTTCCTAAAAGGAGATCAGATAGTGGATCATGTAAAACTGGTTTAAACCGTCAAGCCACACTACGCCCAAGTCGAATTTCCTCACAGCCGGATCGATACCGTCTCGACACACGGTACGCCTGTGACGACCGGTTGGCCCAGTCTGTTAAATGAAAAGAACGCGGACAGCGTCTCGGGTGGAGAATTTACAGCAGACCCCTCTACACCTGAACAACCCGGCATTGAACTACCTGCCCCACCGCGACTGTCCGCCAACGGGCTAACGCCAGCTACCACCCTTTCCGAAAGAAATATTCTGGCCCCTGACCAATATCAATCGTTACTCATCTAACATAATATCTAGGTTACTCATTTATTATTCTTCTGTTCTCTACATTTCTATTCGTTAAATAATATTATCCTTGCTATATAATTACATAGTAGTTGTTACATCACTCTATCTGAATAATGTTATATTGGTTTAATCGGTATTCATATTACATATCTTGCTTAGATCTGCATGTCTACTATATATTATGTTGTGTACCCATTCTCAGGTTATAACTGCATCATGTTTTCAAGTTAATAAAAGCCTTATTTTGCATATTCTCTATTTCGTGTTCTAACTTAGGTATAACTTAGGTTCTAACCACATTATAATGTATTCTGGTAACAGTGCTTTTTTATAAAACCACTTTGACCAATGGATCAAACGTTGATTGTTTAATCAAACTAATACAAGCGATTTATATGTATTCTCTTGTATAATGGCGAATAATAGGGCGAATGAGTATCTGCAAATCATAACTAAAATATTCCCATTTTGAACAAATATGTTGAGTAAAAGTATTAATAGCAAAGATTTATTGAACATATAATTATGATAAAACTTGCGGTATTTAATATTCGAATATCTAAACTAGTTTCGTGCATATTTCAATAATCTAAAGATGACAGATTCATGAATTCTCTCTCTAACAAATATGACATCAATGGATAAGGTTTCAGTCTTTAGGTGTTCACCAAAATAATAATTCTTGTTTATTTGTACACTCTAAATATTTCATATATTCAATCTAATAGTTGATTGAATGACAGACAAATTATTCAAATTAAGCCACCTTCCTACCGAATACAACAAACACGCAGCCCACATTCTCATAATCACCATTTTCATAGCGTATGTGTACAAATATAACTATCAGCTTTCATACCGATTTGTATTTTAATATATGGTAAAAACTTAAGATAATGATGCACGTTATTCTTAGTCAATTTATTCAAGTATTAGAAAAAAGAAAGTTGTATTAAAGGTTCGAAATAAATTTCGTGAAAAGCATTCTCTCTCCCTTGTGCTTTTCATTTCACAGCATATTGTCTATTATAAAAAAATGTTGTGTTGTATGAAAGTTCCATTTCAAGACAATTGCGAGCAAAGCCTAACACATATTCAACCTATTTTACATAATACGTATGTTCGAAATTAATAATTAATTACATTTACTTGGCTTGTAAACATAAACATACCGATTATTCCGGCGTTATATTACATCTTGAAGATGTGTCGATGGTGTTTTTGTCCCGAATATTTGAAGTTGTTCTATTTAGAAGCTGAAGACTCTGTCTATATCCTCGTATATATTATCTATTCGAAATTAATGTGTTCGTGTTGTCAGGTAATAAAATATTGCTCTAATATTCTCATGAAGAAGAAGAATTTATTCAGAAAAGTAAACACGTTCCCATAAAACATAACATTTCGTCCAATTAACATAAACTGAAAACAGTTTTCAATTATATACACTGTATATAGCTGTATGTTTGAAAATTTTTATATAAAAATGGCGTTTATTTCTTAGCCATAAATGTCAAATGGTAAACATTTAGATACCGTTTTTCCAGTACCTGTATCAAGAAATGGCGGTCGATGTAGCAAATGAGAGAAAGGCATCACAAATTGTATCTAATGCAAAAAAGACAAACAAGGTCATGGTCGCCATTATCGAGAAAATATGAGAATAGATGCTTAGGTAGATAGTGAGGAGATACAATAGGTCGAAGAGTTTAAGCGCCTAGGATCAATGAAGACGGTTTGCGGTGAATGTACTAATGTGTCAAGAGATGCATACATAGTTTTAGCAAGAAGCGAAAGACAAAACGGCAAAGTTGTATGTTCTTTGGAGTTCAGACAAATAAATAAAGTCATAAAAAACGACTGATGAAGGCGCTTATAATCTGGTAAATTTTCCTCCACAGACGATAAAAGAAGCGACAGAGAAAGAATCAATAGCCTAGAAATGGGATTTGGAATGGGAAAGGCAGTTGACGACGAAGGTTGTAAAGCTAAAGCTCCAGTACTTTGGAAATGGTGAGAGATAGTGTGGGCGAGCTATCATTGGCCCTTTTAAACGAAATGATGGCTGACAGGAGACATCAAGGAGTCCCATACCAAAGATGGAGGATAAACGACTTGACGGTGTGGAGTGGCAGGACCTACATATAGTGAGCTGAAAGTGTTGGCACAAGACTGTAAAATCAGCCGCCGAACTTCTACACTGAAGTGGGAACTTGTAGAATAATATTTTGTCTCAACTTCGCCATTATTTATTTTCATAAACCATTCCGTTTTCGTATCACGCATATTTTATGGGCATATTGAGCATGCTGCGTTTTTTTGAGAAAATGTCATAAATATATTTCACTGAGTGATTGAAGTATGACACAAACCAATTTATGTCTTAATTTAATCAAACGTATATTACAATATATGTTAATTCATTTTTTAAAGTTCAACAAATGTGATTAACATGGCTCATTAAAAATAGTAATGAAAACATAAAAACTTTTACAGGTTGCATTATGAGCAACAAATTAGTCTTAAATATTTAATAAGTATATTCATTACATATTCAAGTTATAGTATAAAATTATTTATATAAATGTATAGTATTAACATACAAATTTGTAACGCAGATTTTGCATTAATTTAATTGATAATATGCTAGAAATATGGTAATAAATAATTACATACTAATATATATTCCCTTATAAAAATGCATTCTTTTATAGTATGCTTTAATTTATATGGAATAGCTGACAATGCTGTAAAAAAATGAATTTAAAATGTTGTGTTAAAAGAAAAACGAATCTTAAATAAAATATCATTAAATTAAATTATATGTACCTTATGCTTATTAGTAGACAATAGTCTTTCATAGTCATAGATGCATCAGTAAGATATCACCACAGTTTAACTAGATTTACAACAATTTTACCAACTATTATCAACCCGCCTCTTACATCTTTAATTGTTTATTTGCGTGATTTAATTGGTTAACATTCATATTTTTGAATTGTACAGCAGTCAGGTAAACAATATTAACCATCTAAATACAAATAATAAATGAAACGCTTTTTGAGGCGTGTAGTTTAGATGCTTACACCGAAACCAGACGTCTAAAAATAGATATCTAAACGCCTGATTAACGTCATTATTAATGTTTAGTTGTGAGACAAATACGGCTCTAATCGAATTATTAGCGTTTATTTACCATTTCTGGATGTTGGTCAGAGTGTCCGAATTCTTGTCCAACTTTAAAATCATCATGCAGCGGTCCAGGCCTAGTTATGCTTTCATCGGTGAGTGTCAAAAATGTTTGATAAATTAATTCAAAATAATATTAAACTATTTTAATATTACCAGTTTTTCAAGATGTAATCATATCTTTTGCTACTCATTAGTAGTAAAATAAAGACCACCTCAATTCTATGAAATGTTGCATTAAATTAAAACCACGACGTAATATGTATAAAGTAAATGATTATTTCAAATTAATGATGTAAATAGCAAATATTACTTGTACGGCCTAACTATACTCTTTACATTTAAATAATTATTCAATATGAAATAAAATAAAATATCTACTTTAAACAAAAACAAGTCATATAAACACTTCTGAACCTGAATTGTGTAACAATTTATTAAAACAGGCTGTTGATACGTTTCCCAAACACTGTCGGAGCAAGGAACGTCTGCTTTTAAGTTATCTTCAAACGCAAAATTATTAGTGGTATGACCAAGACCATATTGATTATCTGGATAGCAACAAAATCAACACATCTAATATAATTGACTTAGTACAGAATGCTGTTGATAGCAGAATAAAGAAAGCTTCACAAAATGGATCGTACCAATTTATAATTCATCTACGTATCATGAAAGCTGATTATGAGAGCTGATTATGAAAGCTGATCTACGTATTATGAGAACTGACAAGCACACCATACCAACCGCGCCACCAGTATCACCAAAACAGCACCCATCGCCGTCGGACTGGATACTGTCAACACCGTGAGGACCATTTGTGGATCCACCGCGATAACAGTCTAATAAAAGTAGCTGAACCGGTCGTAACTGGTTCGCGGGGTCGACCTGTGGCTCAGTTAAATCAGTGGCAGATGTCAATAGTATCGTGTTGAAATGTTCACTTGTTAAAGACTGTTTTGTTCATGACTATAGTGTTACGACTACTATTTGGTTACGATCTATATTTCAGGTTTTATTATACAAGCACATGTACATTATACTCTTATATATTGTGCAAATAACATTTCTGTTTATTTTACTGTATGTATTTTATAATTATGGTACTGTAGTTTGTGACGAGAGGGTTACATTTTGAAATAAGTACCTACCTACTAATATATTTTGTGTTGAATGAAGCGTATTTTCTATATATATATATATATACATTTAAAAATCAAAACTGAGACACTGTAACAATATTTAATATTACTATATATTAATATTATTAACAATTAAATAGTTTATAATATATCTAAAATACTATTAAGAAATAATATATCAGACTATTTGTTTGTTACGACCACTATAAAAAGATAAGTTCTTATGATAAGACTTATGTAACATTTACTTATAGAGTTCACAATACAACATTACACTAAATATACTCGCAATATTTAATTTGTAAAGTATTATCTGACATTATTCAAATATTTCGTGTCACAGTATTAACTGCAAATCATCATAAATTTCTATCAACCTTTTTAAAAATACTCTCTTTAAGTAAAATCTAATTTCAACGATGTTATATATTTACGAAACGTGTTCCAGTTTTTATTATTTAATTCTTTATTAATAATATATTAATATAAAATGAGAAAATATATACTTGTATGTACTAAATACATGCAAACATCCGCATACATAAAGTTAAAAGAATATACATTCAATAATAACGGACATATTTATGTTAGTAATAAAATACTAATATATTAAGTGTAAGCGGAATATACCTTACCTTTTTCAGGACAAGAATGTTGAATATCTTAGCTTTAAAATATAGGAAAATAGATGTAGCTATAAAAACGTCTTTTTTCCCTGCTTTTTAGCCAATTGTACATATTTCCCGGAAATTACCCTTAAGAACAGATAGCTATTTTCAATGACATCAGTATATTGTTTTCCAATCGGTTGTAACCATAAAACTCTTTCAAATTACTGTGAATTTGATAATTTTCCAAAATATAAGAAGGTTTTGAAGAAATATACTGCAATTATTACGTAAATGAAGTATATGAATTACAAATAAAAACAATATAAACAAATGCAAATATGAAACATTTCCATTATGGATTTATTTTTGGAAATAAGTACCGAATTATTTTGAAATAGTATGAAATATGATAAAAATTAGTGTGTGTCGATATATCAACATAAAATATAAAATCATAAACACATAGTTTGGTAGAAATTCTAATAATACAGAAAGTAACTGTACACATGGCATATTCCTACATTGACGTGGTTTTATGTGTTCGTCAAGCGTTAATGTATTTTAATTTAACCAGAATATTTGGAAAAATTTGGATGAAAGTAGGTATTGGAATACCTAATATTATACCTAATATTAGGAATATGATTAAGTATTTCATTCTTCATTAAATAAATGATTTAAAAAATAACAAATAGTCAAAGTAGAATACATCGTTAAATTATAACATTTAAAAATATGTAGATCTTGTGTAGCATTTTAATTAAATATGTTTGAAGGTAATATTAAATAGCATTTGTTAATTAACAATAAAGTATTAAATAATGGTCCCCATAAAATGAATTTATAATTTTGCTCTGAGTCTCTCTTGCAACAGGTATTAAATGTGTTTGTTATTCATTTGACCTACTTTTGAGATTGTCGGCTCGATAAGCACTTCGTTTAAATATACGAATATCATTCATGAATTAATATGAATACATTTACTAAATATTCTCAATTATATCATAGTGATACTTATATCTGTGACCATCGATATAAATAGCCCTCTTTTTCTCTCTACCTAGATGAACAATCTAGCTTATTTCTATTGTAAATTTTGGTTGCACTAATGATGAGTCATCCACGCTTGTGCGAGGCAAGAATTTCTAGATTTAGATCTAATACAGTATAAAAGATAGATTTTT
>JAYRBW010090226.1:0-21514 GCA_036023295.1 Invenusta paracnida
CACAATCGATCCTTTCGCCGAATACAGTTGTGCATTGATCTTGGAGGTCTTCAGGTCGATCCTTATGACAAATAGTTCTTTATTTAACCAGTTTTCTTTTGAACTTTTTTTAATATTCCATTTATCAAATAAAACAATCAATTGTTTTGTGTTTATAAATAATAAATTGTTGGTTATAATTAGACTTATTCGTTATTATTTAGATCCACAGTGACTTCTGGGCCACCCTGTATATCCACAGAGTAGTATAAATACTGTATGGTAATATCAATGAATTTAATCCTTATCTGAGTTAAAAATTATATTATAGGTCATACCGGTGAATTTGACCACCTGTGAAAATAATGTCATTGAGTTATAAAATAGTTGCGTCATAGAGTTATATACCTACTCATTTATGACAGACTTAGTAGTAATCCTTTAAGTCTATGGCTTTTCATAATCTTCAAAAAATTTAATTAAAAGTTCCAGAATCGAATCAGTATAATTGAACATTATTAAATTCCAGTTTATATAAACCAATAACCACGATCATTAGTTACAATTTAGATTTATGTAATCATTTCTGCACATATAAGAAACTATATACTTTTTAATTGAAAGTTTGCAACGCATTGATCTGAATGCCACTGAAATTCATCGTATTACTGATGCATCTTGACCTAATTGAAGAAGCCTATTCTGTACGACACAGTCGAAGATATGTCAAGAATTTCACGGAGAATCCAGAGACTTATTTCAAAGAAAATAAAGTAGTGGAAAAAGAAAAGTGATGTCAGATTGCAAAATATTAAAGCTGTTGACTGGGTGATTAAAAAAGATAACGCAATATCCATTTTTCAAATAAGCTGACTGTTAGACACCAATAAATTGTGTTTGAAGATCTAGAACGACTATGATTCCATACAAAGTGGGTGCCCCACATACACTCATGATGATAATGGCAACAAGACAGTCAGGGTTCAGCATTGTCAGGTTTTACTATACGCTGGCTCTCGTATTACTTATTTAAAAAGACTTAGTTACAATATTATATGAAAATATATGCTATACTGTCGAAACATGAAGCCTCGAAATTTTACTGTCTGTAACGTTGGATGAGTGCAGCAGATGATGAATCAATGTCACAAGTTGCTCGAGTCACAGGCGGTAAAATTTACCGATATAGCCTATATACTATATTTATCTTTATAAATAATTTCTTTAAAAAAATTCTACTAAAATCTATTCTGTCTTTTGTAGTTTTATTATTATTATTATTATTATAAAACAAAAGAAAGTAAACCATATTCTTCACCATCCTTGATTTGAGATGGAAAAAATACTGGTCACTTTTTGATAATGAAAAAATAAAACCACACATAAAATAAAATAAAGTTTATTAAAAATCCCGAGCTTTGGATGATTACCCTTGATTATGAACTTTTGATAAGTTTTAGATAAGATTTGTTTTTGTGCTTCCATTCAACGATTCCTCAGCAATCCAGATGTTGACAAAAAAAGTTAATATAGAGTAGATTTTAAAAAAATTCAAAGAAGTACCTGAGTTCAAAAAGCCATGACGAAAGCAGTTGAATGGGTATAAATGTGGCGGCAAAGAAATGTCAAATAAAATTATGACTCAATCTCAAAGATTAAAAATATTTATATAATTGAGCTCTTCATAGCAAGGGAATCCTATAGATATCTTAAATAGATATTTGTTTTGCTAACTTTATATACTGATTATATAATTTTCTATATTGATTATATATTGATTTATATCTCTATGGTTATAATCATAGAGTAAATATCAAAGATATTAGTAAGCATTAGCCTTGAAATATTAAAACAAAAATATATGGTAATTATACATAAGGTTTTCGATTCTCATTGATTCTGTATGCAGTTTTATACTACTATTCGTTTACCCAAAAGCTTTTACAAAATGATGTTTTTAAAATTCACAGCAATTAAATTGTTAAATGTGCTTTTGTTTACCCAAAAGCTTTTACAAAATAATGTTTTGAAAATTCACAGAAATTAAATTGTTTATGCAGTAAAACAGTTTTAGATAAACAGATAATAAATTAGATATTACAGACAACTTACGTACTATGTTAAAATTCTATAAATGTATATAAATCATTTATCTTAAAATTAATTTAATCAAAATAATTAATACTACTTTTAGTCTACCCATTTACATCAAATTTATTAACATAAACCAATTTCATATTGATAAAATTTTACGATGCTTATGAAATCAATATTAGAGTTAAAACCATAGATATAGATTAACTATAATATTTATTAAAAGTATATTTATATCTATGGTTAAAACTCTATATATAAAACTCTATGATGTATACTATATAATTACTCTATGGTTATAATCATAGAGTAGTTATAATCATAGAGTAATTATACTGTATAATTACTCTGTGGTTATAATGATGATTATTTAATATGCATATAAAACAGATCAATATGTGCGATACCCATAGACTTTAAATAGAACAACTAGTAATTCATTTAAAGTCTATGTGTATACCATATAGTGTCGATTTTAATATGAACGCTTGAATATTGAAATTTATTGCATTTTTATCAAAATAAAAACCTTACGATATCTTACTGCACATCGAAATTGTCTGCTCTGCTTCGAAATAGTTACAGTTTGCTTTAATCTCATATGGTTTTTCTGTCTAGTGTGTAGTTTTATTTCCACTTAAATAAATCTACGCCTTTATTTCGTTGCATACGACGATGAGACGGAACTTTTTTCTCAACCATTTTGATGGATGAGACCAAAAAAGCTATATTCTATGCTAATATTCTTTGGATAAGACTGTTGTACTGCATTTATTAATAATACAGTTCCAGCAATTAATTCCAAAAGATCAATTTTATGTAGAACATGTATTTTCCGATAAAAGTCAATATAATCACCTTGGCTGATGAAACAAAAATAATAATAATAAATTAGACGATGCAGTATAGCATCGTCAAGCCAAGAATAATAGCGTCAGCAATTAGCCTGAGAGATGCTAACAGCTCTAGTCATTAATGCTAAGGAGAATAGGTCTATTTTTACCGCTAATAAATCGGGCTAGAATGCATTAAAAATCTCATTTTTGGTATCAGCGTAATTGCCAATCGCTAAGTAATAAAATGCACCTAATATTAACTTTTAAAAAGGTTTCTAAATACTTTTTTAAAAGTGGTAAATTTTAATGAAAAATTGTTTCTTATTTTTATTTTTATTTTTATTTCGTCAGCCAAGCTTGATTGATTTTGACTTTTATCGAAAAATACATTTTCTACATATATTAAATTGATATTTTTAGATTAATTGCAGGAATTGTATCAATAAATGTAGTACAACAGTCTTACCTATCAATATTCAACGAAATAAAAGCTCAGATTTATTTAAGGGAAAATAATGCCAGAGTAAATAAATCTAACTACACGTTAGACAGAAAATCATATGAGATTTAATTAAAATATAATTATTTCGAAAAATGAATAATTTCGATACGGGGAGATATGTTTAGGTTTTATTTTGATAAAAATGTTTAATTTCCATATTCAAGCGTTTAACCCCTTCCCTACCACACCATTTCGCGATCATTGCATGTCCAACCGATGACGGATATATCCGTCTTTGAATCATGCTCTGAACGACCGTAAGATGTAAACTGTTTCGGAAATGTTTCCGTAAATGTTTCCCAGCTACGCTCATTCATCTAGGTATTGCGCAATATTTCTTGAATGGTTCAGTTTAGATAGATCACGAAATAACGGTTGGGGGAGATATGTTACCTATATCCCCATGATCGGCTAAGCGATTTCCATATGACGGATATATCCGTCAAACAAAAATCTAAAAATTGCGTATATAGCTCATACTATTTAGAAAAGATATAATTATTTTAGAATTTAATCATATGAGAAAAAGCAAAACGACGAAATATGCAAGAACAATTTTAGTACTATTTCAGAATTTTATAAATAAATAAATAATTTTTATTTACGTTGCATTCATGAAATTATACTAATATAGTAATATTTTGAAAAAATGAATTGATATCTAATCAAAAACGACTGTGCCGCAAAAAATGAAAGCCAAGAAACGAGCTCCAGAAAAATGTTGAAATGATTTTGATGATAGGAAGTACAGCCATTATAAAAATTGATATAAAAAGGACGTCAAGATTTAAAAAACACAGTTTTGAAATTATAATGATGATACTTACATAACTACAGCCATCGAAGAAATTTATATAAACATGTCGCCAAGTTATTATATACTTGTTCTAATACTTTCTGTTTAAAGTGCATAAATGTATAGATCAATATGGAAGATTAGGTATATATACATGTGAGAAATTTAAAAAAATATGACAACAAAAATTAAAAAAAATATTGTGGCAATGGTATAAATTATTGTATTTTACTATGTTTAAAAAATTGGCTTACTTAAAACAACAACCACTTTTGCATTCATGTGGGTTTCATTGCTTTTGTTATAAAAATGTTCCCTTGCCAAAAATTTTCATAATTTTTGTTGTCATAAGTTTATGATTTTTATAGTTTAGACGTATACCTATGTCCCATATTGATCAATACATTAATGCATTTTAAACAGAAAGTATTGGAACAATTATATCTTTGGGTAATGTTTTTATCAATTTCTTCGATGGCTGTACTATGTATGATCATCATTATAATTTTGTTTTTAAATCTTGCAGTTCTTTTTTATATAAATTTCTTTAATGGCTGTACTTTCTATCATCAATATCATTTCAAGAGCGTAAAATAATTAGACTAATAATAATAATTAGTCTAATTATTTTACGCTCTTGAAAAAGTTGTTTGTACAACGAAACATGTCGAGTTAATAAACATTTTACTTTATAATGAAACTTTTGACTTTTATTTTCATTTGGTTATTTAAAACATTCACTTTACCTCGTTTTTATTAATATCATTTCAACTTTTTTCTTTTAATGAGCTCGTTACTTGGCTCGTATACTCGTATATTTACGACGCAGTCATTTTTGTTTAGATATAGATTATAGGAATTACAATTCTTAATAATAACCAGAAGAAAGTTATACTTTATCATTAATGTCTTAATTTATTTGCATTAGATCATTAGAATCTGTTTATATAATTTACATTGTACTAACAATATATAAAAAATATAAGAAATAAGATATATAACTCAGATTTCAGAAACAAGAAGAATATTCTACAACTAACATTCTACTAGAATATTCTACTAACGAAGCCTGAGAATGCGTATTCCATAGAGTAATACATCTATGGCGTATTCATTGACTCACCAGGTTGTTAAAAGAAGCCTTTCATTGGTTAATTCACAGGGAAATTACAGATCGATATACTCGCGCTATTTTTAATGCTTCGAGAATATTCCATTTTGACCTATATTTGTATATCTATTTCATTACATAAAAAATTGTTATATATTCCATATTACAATATAAAAAACATAAAATATATTTAAAAAATATATTATATTTGAAGTATTTGATTTGATTTATATTTTACAGAGTTCTATATTATAAAAGAATTTCAAGGTCATCTAGATCTTTCTAGAAGATTTAAAATCTAAATAAATATCTTCCACGCATTCGTGAAGTCACTTTTTGCTATTTCTATTTGTTGGATTGTTGCTGTTGACTTTTCTGTCTACGTGAGTAAGTGCTTTCATATTTTATAACGTAGTAGTACCTTTTTACATGGAGCAATGAGTGGTGTTGAAATTAAGTTCACGTTTTTCATTTTATAAATACAGTAACACTAACAGGTGACTGTGTACGTTCATACTAGTTGTATTTTATTTGATATCGACCATTTCGTATGGCATATATTTATATTTAATAGATATCTTAAATTTTGAGGTTTACCAATTTTACACGTTGACGTATTACAGTAATAGATAAATAAATCTGTTGTCTATACTTTATGACTAGTATAACTAATCAAATCTAAGTTCTTAGTGATCATGCTTTGCGAATGGTTGTCACTGTCAGCCATTTTTGTTAAGCTAAGTTTTCATTCTCCAATTATGTACGTTTCATTATCTGAGATTTCTAATTCTGTTATTAAATTAGTTTTTGCAAAACTATCATCACTATTTGTGTTTTGTAATTATAAGAATTAAATAAAACCTTTGATAAAATGATATCAGCAATAGATTTATTATGTTATAGTTTACGCTTCTAAAATACTTTTCCAGAGCGAATTTTGATTAAAGTTATGTTTGTATACAAAAGTACTACAAGGTCTTCTAAAATTGTGTTTTAATTAAATTCGCATAATTTGGATATGTGCCGTTGTTTACCGTAACCAGTATGCCTGCCGTATGGCGTATATACCATATGATATGGTTTAATTTAGTACTAGTGGTTTAACGTAGTGAATTTGATTTATACTAATATATAATTTTTTTAATATTCATATACAATTCCGTTTCAAATTGCGTTTTGTGTCATCGTTATTTACTTATGACGTTTTATTTAAACAGTAATTTTCTTCTTAGTAAAGTATACTATATATTATACCTGAAAATGACCGTAAGAATTGAAATATTTAATAATAATTAGGGTTTGATAAAAATAAAATCCAATTTATAATTTAAGTACAGTTTTAAAATATTTATTTATTTTCTGACGTTTGTTGATCTCGTAACAATACGAAATTGTTTTTATTTCCTACATTGTCACAGCATGGTAAATGTTTACATGTTATTTTAAGTGTTTCAATAATTATAAATCACTTATCAATATTGTTAATGATATGCCGTGAATATGTATTGCTAATGTTTTTAACGTACTATTATTATTTCGTTTATGTTAGCAGAACACTTCAAATATTTGTTAATAATAATATGCTAGATAGCAGGTGTATATGCGTTAGTTTAATAAAATAATAGCATACATTTTACTAGGTTTCTACTTTACTAAATATTGTGAAAGGTTTTGCATCATTACTTATATACTACTTTGTAAATTTCAAGTAGTAATGACATATTGTATTTTTATTTCATTTTTAGCCAAATCATGTCTGCTATGGATGAGTCTGAAACCGAAACTTTTGCATTTCAAGCTGAGATTGCTCAGTTGATGAGCTTAATCATCAATACTTTCTACTCAAACAAAGAAATTTTCCTCAGAGAGTTGGTGTCTAATTGTAGCGATGCTCTTGACAAGATTCGTTATAAGAGTTTGACTGAACCAGCTGTTTTGGATTCTGGCAATGATCTAATGATCAAGATTATCCCTAACAAAGATGCTGGTACTTTGACCATTATGGATACTGGTATTGGAATGACAAAGTCTGATTTGATCAACAACCTCGGAACTATTGCCCGATCTGGCACTAAAGCATTTATGGAGGCCCTTCAAGCTGGTGCTGATATTTCTATGATTGGGCAGTTTGGTGTTGGTTTCTACTCTGCTTATCTCATTTCTGACAGAGTGGAAGTTATCTCCAGGAACAACGATGATGAACAGTACGTCTGGGAGTCCACTGCTGGTGGTTCTTTCACTATTCGACCTGATCATGGAGAGCCACTTGGTCGAGGTACAAAAATCATTCTGTATTTAAAGGAAGATCAAACTGAATATGCAGAGGAGAAGCGGATCAAGGAGATTATTAAGAAACACTCTCAATTCATTGGATATCCCATAAAACTTGTCCTTGAAAAGGAAAGAGACAAGGAGATTTCCGACGATGAAGCTGAAGAAGAGAAGGAAGAGGATAAGGGAGACAAAGAAGATGAGAAGCCTACGATTGAAGATCTCGATGACGAATAGGAGGGTGACGATAAGAAAGATGACAAAAAGAAAAAGAAGAAGATCAAGGAGAAATACATTGATGAAGAAGAGTTGAACAAGACAAAGCCTATTTGGACTCGTAATCCTGATGACATCACTACTGATGAATATGCAGAATTCTACAAATCTCTGTCAAACGATTGGGAGGACCATTTGGCCGTCAAACATTTCTCTGTAGAAGGACAACTAGAATTCCGAGCTCTTCTCTTTATTCCCAAGCGTGCACCCTTCGATTTGTTTGAAAACAAAAAGAAACGCAATAACATCAAACTGTATGTAAGGCGCGTGTTCATTATGGACAATTGTGAAGAATTGATTCCGGAATATCTCAGTTTCGTAAAGGGAGTAGTAGACAGTGAAGATCTTCCCCTTAATATTAGTCGTGAAATGTTGCAGCAAAACAAAATCCTAAAGGTCATTCGGAAGAATATCGTAAAGAAATGCGTTGAACTGTTTGAAGAAGTGATGGAAGACAAGGAGAATTACAAGAAGTTTTACGAACAATTCTCAAAGAACATGAAGCTCGGAATCCACGAAGATAGCACCAATCGTAAGAAGTTGGCCGAACTTTTGAGATACCAATCTACACAAAGTGGTGATGAATTGACTAGTCTCAAGGATTATGTTAGTCGCATGAAGGAGAATCAGAAGGACATGTACTACATCACTGGCGAATCAAAGGATGTTGTTGCTAACTCAGCTTTTGTTGAACGTCTAAGAAAACGTGGTCTTGAAGTTCTTTACATGACCGATCCGATCGACGAGTATGCTATTCAGCAGCTGAAAGAATATGATGGGAAGAAACTCGTATGTGTCACGAAAGAGGGTCTTGAACTTCCAGAAGATGAGGATGAGAAGAAAAAGTTCGAGGAGCAGAAGGCTGACTTCGAACCATTGTGCAAAGTGATGAAAGATATCCTCGACAAGAAAGTTGAGAAGGTAATCGTTTCTAACAGACTTGTTGCCTCTCCATGCTGTATTGTAACTTCACAATTTGGATGGTCTGCCAATATGGAGCGAATAATGAAAGCGCAAGCTCTTCGTGATTCAAGTACTATGGGTTACATGGCCGCTAAGAAACATTTAGAAATAAACCCTGATCACTCTGTAATGAAAAGCTTAAAAGAGCGCGTTTCAGCTGATGCCAATGACAAGACTATCAAGGATCTCGTTATGCTTCTTTTCGAGACTTCGTTGCTTTCCTCTGGTTTCACACTAGAAGATCCTCAGGTATGTATGTTCCTAATTTTTAATCTTTTGACAGATTATTTGACAGTTTTTAATTTATGTAATTTCAGGTACATGCGAATCGTATCCATCGAATGATCAAACTTGGCCTAGGCATCGATGAAGACGACGAAACCCCTGATGGTGATGGACATGTCGAGGTTCCAGACGCTGGCGCATTGTTGGCTGATGATGAAGCTGGGCGTATGGAAGAAGTTGACTAAATCTTGTGTAGAAACTAGACTTCGTGTGATACTTATAATATTCAGTAATTTTTTATATTTAAAGAGAAGTTCATGTTAATCATCATTTTTCATGTACAAATAAAACGCATTTTATAGTGATATTCTATATATATTTTTCTAGTTATATATAGCTATGTATGCAATTAATGTGTTTCCAGTTAAATAAGATTACGTTTAATTTCAGTAGTTTATTAAACTTTTACGATAATTTTTATTGTAGTATTCTCTTAGGAAGCATTTTCGCATGGAAATAGTCTTAATAACAGTTTCATTAGAATAATTTAAATGTATCTAATTGTAAAGTTTGTCTAAAGAAAAACTGATACATTATGTACCTAAGATATTTAATTTTAGTAAGGTTACATTTTAATGGGTAGTATAGTTATTCTTAGTTGTGGCTTTATCTTAATTTAATATAGTGAGTTTTCTATTATAATACGAATAGGCGTGACTGATAGAAAACATGTATTACGTATTTAAAGTTAATTTTTTTAACCATATTAAGAATGTAGAAATTTTAGGCGTACTTGAAATCGTAACAATTCACAAAAGTAGTTCTTATGGGTTAATCTAACGGGTTTTTGTTAAAATTTGCTGCATGTAGGTATGATAATTTCAATTGTATTTAATTTATGTGTGGTTATATAATGTTTTAATCTATATCTTTCAGTTTCTATCATTGTACATCAGTGATTCGCCTCAATTTTATGCATTTACTTTCGGACAGTTTTTGGTTGCCAATGTAATTTCTGTTCCACTATACATATATCAATATTATTGGTCTTCTAAAAAATCTACATATTATGTTCACATATTTTTCCTATAATAATTTGTAAATCAGTGAGCATATGTGGGTCAATCCACAAACTGTCATTTTGCATGATTCAAATGGATCACCATACAGGATATTCTATTAATTAGGATCATTCTACGTAAAACTTCATGGGCTTTCAGAAAATGTATAATTATACTAAAAATGTCTACAAACATTTGGTAATACTACCCAAAATATCCGATTTTTTTTCAAGTTTTCGAAACCTTTTTCAATTTATAGAAAACATATATTAGTAAATTCCTATCTTACAAACTGTTTACATTCAACAATAAACGTAATAGTGCATATAGTATGCATTAATGTAATAGGGTGTATGCCTTCGAAATATGTTACAAACGATTCACAGGATTTTGCTTATTAACGATTTTTGGACCAATTTCGCGTTAAAAATAAAGCTATAAAACCAGAAAGTACAGCTCATTTATATACCATGACAAATTGTATATGGTATATATATTTTTTCTATTGTAAAAAATGCACTAAACATAATGCAAAGAACTGCTTCTAAATATCTATATTTCCAAAAAAAGATCGACAAATTAAATTTTAAAACTATTTTCAAATGAATTTATACCTAGCGCGTACTGTTGTAAATAACGTTTAACGTAGTGCGTGCTATTGTAGGCCTGGACAATTTTAGTAGACTATTTTGTTGTTTAACATTCCATTCTATTATAAGATGCCATTGAAACATAAAGAAACATCATGCAGAATATATCGAGTTTAGAGAATAACAAAATGTTGAAATTTATAGTAGGTTTTTAACACTAAAGCATAAAAAAAATATTTATCACATTTTAATACTTTTTAAAACAGTTAGTAAAACATTGAACCAAGGACTACTATAATACCAATTTATCTAACTTGAAACCCAAAATAGTGACAAACAAAAAATATTGTGCTAAAATACTGTAGTGCGCGCTATAAATTTAAATTGTGGGCATAGATTTTATTTTTGGATCACATAAAATAAAAAGTAGCACATCAATATTTTCGAAATAGTTTGATACATGTAAATATCTATACAAAAAAACTGTTACCAAAGTGTAATTAACGTGCGTACCAAAAACGTTTTTATATTTTATCGCGTGCACTACACAGCAGAAAGTATTTTGAATTTTTTAACTGGAAATACTTGATATATATGTATTAATGAAACTTTGGGTTTAGATGCGTCTAGTTATACGTGAAATAGAATTAGTAAAATCATGGGATTTGTTGACGGAAAACATTTTTTTAGTGTCCTGGAGTATTCTTAAAAATTGTTCTACTAGGTCATACGATTACAAATTAACAATCTCCATTTTCCTGGATCAATGTTCTTTTGATTGCACTGTTAAATGACTTACAGCATTTATGTTTTTTTGTTTCTTAAGAGATAAATTATTTTGTTTATTTGTTCATATTACCGTTATATACATATATTTTGGATATTTTGTTTTACGCAAGTTCAGACCTACTATACTTACAACTTTATATATTTTGTATTAGGCTAACGTAATTATTATTTTTAGTGTATTTTGATAAGTTGAAATGTTGTTTAAGCGTGGAATTATCACTGGTTTATATAATTTTCAATTTGTTGATGATAAACGTCTCAATATAATGTGTCTTGTGCGTGTATAATAGTGCGCGTGATAAATTATTCTATATGAAAGGAATCCATTATATCATGTTTTGAAATTCATATATATGAAATGATAATTATTTGTTTGAATGCAGAATGTCTCCCTATTTGATTTTATTAAACACGTATACACAAAAAATTGTAAACATAACAAAAAATGTTAAACGCCTGTTTTATTTCTGAGATTTCTCGTTATTTTTTAGTAAAGGAAGTATACAAATGTAAAAAGCATGAGCTAAGGCATTCAAATTAAGTTATTTAGACATGCTGAAACGTTTGTAAAAGTAAATCAAAGTGCGGTATCAACTTTATAAACTATTATCTAGTTAAATACACTTTATTTAGAAGTAGTAGGTATAGTCATTAATTGCCTATATTGTACTGCGCGCGATAATTTGTAATAGCTGCTTTAACAGGTCTAAAAAAAATACAATAAATTTTTATCATATAAAACATATACTGGTTTACAGTACGCATACAAGTGAGTTTAAGTTACCGTTGGTTGGATTAGCATTGAGGAGATTAAACGGAAAAAATATATTATTTTCAAACGTCAATTTCACAAATTGTATAAAAATGTCCATGTTTTCAAATTAAATTAAGAACTAAATATATTATTTTAATTGTCGTCATAATTATTTTATTCGTTTGTAGGGTTGTTTTCTTTAGTATTAGGCATTTGGAATGTTTCATATGTCATTAATAGATTATGCTTGTGGCGTTTAAAGTAAATACTGACTAATAATGTGTGCAGTGCGCGCTATAAATTTTGGAGTCATTTTCAAATGAAAAAAAAAAATATTCTCTCAAGTTATTTGAATCGAGGTTTTCATATACCCAAGAATATATGAAGAATATTTTATGAAATATCATATTTAGGCAACTTTTATTCAACTTGAAAAAAGTCATTTTGAAAATGACAGTTCGTGGAATGACCCATATAGCATAATATACACAATTTTTGCATATGTTGCCAGAATCGCAAAATATTTTAGACTGCCCTCTATATATTATGTATTGAATAAGTTCTATGGTAGTATACACACTATACAGTATATAGGTAAGAGTATACATATATATGTACCTAATGCGTATACTTGTAATTGGCAAACAACTACGTAGGTAATTAAAATATTAGGAAAATTACCATAAATCGTGAAAATAATTTGCAATAAAATATTTTATACTACTTTATATTATAGCTATCTAATTTATATATAAATGATTTTCTTTCGATAAAGAAAATCGCAAAATTATAAATTTTTCTAATCGAACTTTCTTCCTATTATACACTTTTACTCTTTAGGTCATGTTTTATTATTATGCCAAATGTTCTTCATGCTTTCCCATGTTGTTAGCCATATTATTTTTATAGTATATTAGTATACTCATTATTAATTTTTATGGAAGTAGGTACCTCTTGTACTTTTTAAATTTTCTAATAATGAATAATAATAATTTTAAATAATTATATATATTGAATACATACAGATACATAGTTTATTTTTCAAAACCTCTATTTTAATACAAACTAGGCGTGAAACTATTTTTAACGATTGTGTAATTGTCCAATATATTAAACGGAAGCCATAATGATTGAATGTAGGCTGTGTAAATTCATTTATAACACTGAAGTGCATATTTTTTTATTACTGCATCTGGACGACGGTGTTCTTAAAATGTTAATCTCGACGTATTAGTTTAAGACTTTATAACATTTGCTATAAATTAAAAGTATAATTTTCTTTTATATGTTCGCTTTAAAGTGTTTGCGAAATCTTATTTGAAACTAATATCTTATCTGCCTATATATAAGTTGTGAAACAAATTCCAACGTTTCAAATTAATGTAATTTTACTCAATCTTGCATTTTTGTTACTGATATATACGAAGGGGCTTCAATAAGTTTGCGGACTCGATATCAATGCAATACCCTACGTATATCTTTTTTTATGAACAATATAAACATATAAGATATTGGCTAAAATTTCAAGTTGACATCTCCATAGATATACCTTAATTTTTCAAATAATCTAATTCAAAATACTGCTATATGACAGAATGTAAAATTGACCACAAAATGTGAAATTTTGTAGAGATTCGATCAGATGTAAAAATGTAGTGACTGTTAAGGATCATACATTTCATGAATTTATACGGTTCATAGGGAAATTTACTTTGAATAAATTATCCATTTTGTAATTTTTGAGTAGATTTACATTTTCTTTCATGTTCCTAGCGGTATTTTGACTTAGATTTTCTAAATTTCAATAATGAAGGTATCCGTGGAGGTGTAGACTTTACATTTTCACAAATATCTAGATGTTTCTATTGTTCATATGAATCTCACGAAGTTATTGAAGCTCTCTCGTATTATTATACTTGCTTAGTTTATTAAAGATAGTATGGTACACGAGAGAATAAATAGAGAGAATAAAATAAAATATAGAAAATATTCAAAAGTGAAAACATATGGTGTAATATATAAGATATTTATTTGCATCAAAGAAAAACACTATAATGTAGCAATGTGTAATTTTTATGTACGTACAAGTATTTACAGAGATTACAGCCAGTTTTTGGAAACGTGATGCGAACGTAAAACAATTTTATTATAGTTTAATAACGAATTACCTGATTATAAAAGGTAACACAGGGGATCAATTATGAAGGGAACAATTAGTGGATCACACATTAGGAAGTTGCGTTTGTACAGCTTTCTGTATAATAAAGAAATAAAATATGAAGTGCAGTTTTATGATAATTGTCTTTAACTGTATAAAATTGAGAAATGACACTAATTAGCGAATCATAACAATGTCGATCCATGGGGTTTTACAATATTAGTTAGTGTAATTATTTAATTACATAACATTAAAATGGATAATTCATCAATATATTTTTAGCTTTAACACGGAATATTAAACTGTTCTAGAGTCAATGGACAGTATACATATATGCATTATTTGAAGAATTAAAATAGTTTTGTCTTTCTAGTAATGCTTATTATTTAGTTTTGCATTAGTTTTTCTAGATCTTTCTAGTTTTACTTATAAAGGCGAAATTTAATATCAAATACTAAGTAACAATATTCACATTGCCATGCAATATTTCAACTACATACATACTTCAAATAAAAAACTTTATAAATGTTAACTTATTTTACAATAATAAAATGTACATAAAACAAATTCGGAATCGCAAAATTTCCTTTTTAAATCAGGTGTATGTAGTATTAAATTTTACAATATGTTGTTAACTTAATCCAAAATCACAAATGAAAGACTCAACAAGAATAAAGACAGTAATAATTATTACAACATAAACATAGGAATAAATAGATTCCTTAAAATAATAACGTCCACTAATTACATATACAATATCAGTGATAATATATACAATTCAAAGAATTTGTCTAGCTTAAGGCAGTCAGTAGGATGGTTATAATAATTAATAAATAATTTGAGATAATATTTAATGATGTGCCTTAATATCTGAAAAAATATTAGCTTAAACTGGCTATAATAACTATCAGTCAACAACGTAAATATAGAAAGAAAACAGAGAATGATAGTTATAGGCGAACACCGGTATTGCGCCGTGTAAGAGTAATTCACAGTAAACAAATATAATCAATAATATGTATGGTCAATCAACGGACGAAGCTATTGTAAATACATAGACAAATGGCAAAATAAAGTCAGTTTGTAGTATAGTCATAATATCACTAGTTTATTAATTGAAAAACCTGGTCGTACAACAGGCTGTTGCCGTCGATAGTCAAGTTGGGGGTAGTTACTGTTGTCAAGTTTTAGATGAATGAGTATCACATGAATGAAAAGAAAGCGCTGAGAAACACTCCCCTACCTAGCGGGGGAGATTCGATAGTTGGCAGTATAATCAAGGAGGAACTGGAGATGGAAAAAGGTATGAAAAAAATATTACAGACAGAAAAATTGTTTCGAAAAGTATCAAAGAAACTATAGATATTAATATATAGAGAAAAATGTTTTTTTCAGTTGTATGCAAAATAAAAAAAGCGTTAAACTTTTGCTATCTACAGTAGAATGAGAGTAAATGTAAAAGGTGGACTTTCCGCTTGATTATATTTAAAATAAAATCGATAACCTTCGCCCAATTATTCAGAGGTAAGCTATAACATAAAGTACACAACCATACAATAAAATAATAAAAAGTACCACAAACATGTAAAATGTCTACTGTGAATCAGAGAACAAATTTTGAAAATCTTAAAAACAGTATTTGTCTTTAATAACGACAATAATAAGTTAGCGACAATGAGTATACTGTCAAATGAAATAATAGTACAGTACAGTACAGTTAACAATTCTTAATAAACGATTTTATATATAGCCACGTTATCATATCTCTTCCGTATAGTTACAAAAGGTGCTAATAAATAACTTTCTACTATGTATTTGACGTATCAATTTATAAAGATGACATTATAAACCAAAAGAACAAATACATTAAATAAACCTTTTAAATATATACACTTATCTTAATCTACAAACAAACATTGATGTGAATTATATTATTGAAATAATAACTATATTATATTATGGATAATGATATATATTTTTAAATGATCAAAACATTGATAATAATAATCTTTAATAAACTGAAGATATTTGATTAACAAAAAAATATGTGCACGGAATATTTTTGACTAAGAAATGCCATCATAATGTTATTACTTAGTGTTTACTCATTATCTACATCAGATCTCTCAGCTATATTTATACTATAATTTAAGAAACACTTTATAAAAATATGTGTGTTAGTAAATTATGCTCATATACGAGTGTTGTACTATGTTTTATTGGTTCTCTTTTATAATATAGTATTTGATGTTTGTATTTAGCTACACTATTATTGATTGTAGTGAATCAAAAGTTTATAAAACCGCAGTCAATATCAACTCACTTAAACAGAAAAGAAGAAAAACAAAAGAGAAAACATCAAAAACATCAAATAAGAAATCAAAAGAAAGAAGATATAATATTGTATTAAATAAAATTAAAGTATGTATTATACCTATAAAGCATAACCAATTAATGTATGGAATACAAATAGTAAATTTAGATGTTGAATAAGGAAACAATACCTCAAACAATAAAATAACAGTAAATTATTATTAATTTAATATAAAAAAGTATGCTTTAAAACCATTATTAAAGAAAACTTTGTTTTCAATAAATTTTGAAAATGTTTATAATTATCCACAAAAAGTAATATTAAAATGGAATAATAAAAAATTAAGTTTATTAACTGGTTAATATAATAAAGACATATACATATTACAACCACATTTATGATTTTATAACGCACCATACATTTGAAAAATTATAACACAAAAAGTAATAAAATTATTATTTTTAAAAATTATTACATATGCTGAAAAAATCAAATACTTTATTAAAAAATGTATAAATATTATGGAAATTATATTGCGGTACACAGTAAATTTGATTTCTCCGCATTTATTTGAATTAATGAAAAAGTATAATAAAGCAAACAACATGTAAAAGAAGCAGGTAGATGAACTTAGAAGCTGGCTGACCTAAACAACAGTTCCGTCTGTATTGGGTTGAGCCGATCGCAGCGCGACTCCCGAAGATGGCTGTTGCCACGACGATGAGCCACCGGGACTAGAAGACGTGTCGATAGACACGGGTGGGGAGGCCAGATTCTGATTTGTCGGGGAGAAGGAGGGAGAGGAGGCAGACCCACCCGGCATTGTGTAGAGGGGAGTGGTAGGCCCACCTCCTCCCACACTCATGCTGGTGGTGGATGAGGTGTTGTTGGTGGGTGGGAGGATTGGGGAGAGGGGACCGGGCAGGTTGGTCGTAGCTTCCGGGGGTAACAGAGGGCTTGAAGTGTCTCCGGTGGGAGAGGTGCAGGGAGGGGAGGACTAGGGTGGGGGAGATAGTCTGGTTGTAATATCAGTGGTGAAGACTATTGGCTTCATAATATTATTAAGTAAAATTTAAGACACCATATTTCAACAGATTTAGCATAATTGGGATAATATATAGCATACTATGACACACAGTTTGGTTAAAATCGTTTAAAGAACGTGTTAGAATAAGTTATTTTAATGCACATAAGTTGTCTAAATAATAATAATATAAAAATAACGGTTTTAAACTATATAGACCAACTAAGCGTAACATATTTTAAAATAAAAGTATTCGAGTACAAAAATTGAACTATAAACTGTACGAACAAAAAATAACATAGGTAAATTTAAGAAGGCTCACACTATTGACAGTATTTAATTGAGGTAAGTGTAAAATACTATTTAGTACACAAATTCAGCATAACATACAATGAAGGAAATCTGTCAATATTTTCTACAACTATGTCATGTATCCTTCATCTTACATGATATAAATACATTCATATTATGTTAGCAAAGATTTGAGTACCGATAGATTTTATTGATGAGACATTGAGAAGTTTGATAAAATTCAATGTCTAATTTGTAATCGTATAATATCTTATAATATTGATCAATGCAGTAAGATGATAGGCCAGTGGCAAAACCATGATTTTAAGTGTAAAGTGGATTTAAGGAACGGACAATTTTTTATCACAGATTGATACCCTTTTCACTCAGGATATTGAGATATACTCTTATACTTTAAGTCAAAATTGTTTTAAAATTACGTTAAACATTTTATAGTTTTTAATTTATAGGTAAAGGAATAACAAGACATTGTGAAACTAACATATTTTGCTATTTACATTAAAATAATTTATATTCAAATTGAATTTTAATTTGGCTGGTAGTACTCTATATTTCAATATTGTGTTATTCTTTTCCATTTAAAATTAAGTATGTATAATGAAAACTATATAATATGTGAGTTACACAAATATTGGAAGTATAGCGAAAGAAGTACCTATACCGAATAACGAGCAAAATGTATATTTATAGAATTATTATAATAATTTAAAATATAATATGATTATTCATGATAATAAGGGAGTTACACAATTATTATTATTTCACTTCACCTAACTATAGAATATACTATAGTAAAGTGCTTTAACCCAAGATGTTTAAATATGTAATTGCTAAAATAATTTAATTTATTTTACTTTATTTAAATAATTTTGTATGATAATTAATAGGTATCCAATTAAGATACACTTAATTATACATATATATAATTAGGGAGAGTGAGAGGTAAAATATGCTGATGATAGCTTACAAGATTACTTCCCGGTCGACCCCAAGTGTAGACGGTTCCCTGTTGACAAGCGATGACAATGGATTCGGGTCGGAATACCAGATCCGTCAATCGGTCTTGAGAGACACGCTTGCACAATAGAGGCTCCAGAATGGGCACATCGTTCAGTCGGGGACAGACAGAGGTACCCAGAATTCTGAATTAGTTGTAGAAGTAGGGTATACAGGAGCACATTACACAACCTAGTGATGAATTCATGAAACGGTAACAGATATAAACAAATAAATGTGCATCTGATATCAATATTGAAAGCTCAGAAAAATAACCGTTTTTGTGGTATTCTAATATACCTTCTGTACGTAGTTTGCTCGCATGAGCTAACAACCTACTGCCGTAGGTTTAGATAAAACACGAAAAACTTGGTATCAAGTTAAAAAATAAACATAATATTTGAAGATCTAAAATTTAACATTTTATTGTTTCTTTTAAATTTGTTAAGGTTGTACTAGACATGATAGATACTGATATTTTCTATCGCTATTCTAGTAAACTCAATGTAAAGCATAACAAAAACCGATAAAACGTGGAACTTAGAATTTGTTATAGACTTTACTTACTGGATTAGTTTGCCGATCTAGCTGATAATATCTAAATTCAATAACTATGGACTAATCCTAAAACGGAGTTTTGTTGAAAAGATATCAAGTTAATATATTCTTCTTCTTTTTATTAAAAATGTAAATAAAGGTAAATAGGAGCATTCAGCATTCAGCAGTACAATATTATTATTTTGTTAAATCATTGATTATGCACATAATATTATTATGTTAAGTGGTCTATCGAAATTGCAAATATTTTCTTCAGTAATTCTCAATAAAATAAAACAGTGTCTGTTATCAGCAATTACTGCGTTAAATGAAACAAAATTAAAGTGTCCTTTATATAAAAAGCAGCTGGAGGTACCTTTCTTCGGGATCACTGGAGACACCAAGTCCATTCCAGGCTGCCCCTTCACTAGGAGATCGCGTCCCCAGTGTCGAGTGTCGACTCTGATTCGCCTTCGCTCCGCCCAAACTCAAAAGGCGCTTGTGCCCCCCAGACAGTGAAGTTACCCCCGAATCTCGGCTGTTTGAGGGACTGGAATTCGAGGTTGCTCGACTCCCACCCAACGTGAAACTGGCCAATCGCTGACTCAAACTGCCACCACCCTCCGACTTCGCCCGTTTTGTGCTCGGCTTGCTACTGCTTTCCGTCGGGGTAGACACGCCATTGTTGTTGTTATTTGAGATAGTGGACGACTGTGTTGTATCATTGGGTGTATCAAAGCTGCTGTTGTTATCGGCACAATTTTCCCCAGACGGCGAAGCAACCCCTCCCCCGCAACTAGAAGAAGTGGTTGTACTACTGTTAGTTCCGGGTGTGGGAGGATGGTGATTGTTGGAGGCTGAAGTCGATAGAGAAGAAGAGGAGGGGGCGGCAGAGTCTGTTGAGTAGTCGAGAGCAGCTGAGCGTAGGCCTTGTCGGACAATGTCCTCCGTCAGCTCCCAAAGGCAGAGAAGAGTGTCCTGCCCAACGCTGCCCAATCTGTAGAGGAGAGAAGCCAGTAGTGGATAAAGTATATAGCTTCAAATGTAAAAACAAAATATTATATAATATGTCAAAGCTGGATATAAACGATTAAACGGCAAATTTTTTAGTTAGATATGTATGTATTTTTGTCACAGTGGTATGTTAATAACAACACAAAAAACATTAATGCAAAAACTGTTTTTTTAACGCATTCAGTACCTTAAGAAAATTGGAGCAATTTGTAAACAATTACTTTAAATGTTCAATAATAAATAAAGCTAACAAAAATAATATTCTTTGATAAAATACGTAATTTTTATAATTACGAAAATTGATTGATAACCAACTCATTTGGATGAATCGGTAAATTGTTTATTCGAATTTCACGATACTATTAATTATTTTAAATGTTAGTTAAATGAAATAAAAAAATTAAACGCCTATTAATAAATATATTGAACTCTAAATAATTCTGTTTTGTAGTCAATGGATATGCATACTATAGGCATACTACTATTATTGACGTAATAGCATGTCATGTTATTTGTTATTGGCAATCATTTTGGTAAGCAAAATAACACAAGAAAGCTAAATATATTAATTGTACTAGATATATTTTGAACCACTCTTTATTTGAAAGTGTATTTAAAAAATTGCTAAATACAATATACATTAAAAAAAGGCAGAAAAGATAAAATAGATAAAATAGTTTGATTAAACTATACACTACACCCCAAAACGAATGGAAAAGTTTTAACAGCAAAATAAAATTGAAAGCTATAAACATTCGTTTCAAATATATCTGTTCTCATCAGGGGGTTTGAATATGTTGATAAGTTGTAAAGGTAACAAGTGGGACGGAAAATGGTTCAGTGTGGAAACATAATTTCTGGTCGATGTGTAGTGTAGATTATTTATCGTCTTTTTAATGATTAGAAATTTCC
>JAYRBW010090237.1:0-21514 GCA_036023295.1 Invenusta paracnida
GTCGATCCCTTCTCCAACACCTCAGAAACCACCAATAACACGTTAGTCTAGCATCGGTAGTAACAACAACAACAACAACAGCAAGCTATAAAATGACATATGGTTTGGCCAAAACGATCCTCGATTCTACGATTTCGGACATCAAGAGCACCTCATTCTCGCTCAATATAGATGAATCAACATCCAAGACGAATAAACGCGTATTGGGCATGCTTGTAAGTTATTACTCAGACACAGAACAACAAATTGTTGTTGAACACTTGGATGCCATTCAACTCTTCACGGTTGACACTCAACTATTTTCATGGCCCTCACGCAGCTGTTTGAAAAGTACAGTATTCCATGGGAAAACCTCATTTCGTTGTTAATGGATTCGTGTGCTGTTATGCGCGGCTCGAAAAATGGGTTGGAGAAGCGCATAAGAGAAGAAAAAGTATCAACGTTATTGGACATTGATGGTGACATTTGTCACCATATTCATAATGCATGCAAACAATTTTCTGCGCTTTTTGAAAGGTACATTGAGTCTCTATTCAAAGACTTCTACAACGACCTAAAGTGGTCAGCAGATTTGAAAGAATGGTCATGCGAAATCGCAGTATTGTTCAACCTTCGCTATACACAACCAGAACAATTTGTTCCGCACAGATGGCTCTTTTGCTATGACTCTTCTGTCTCTCTACTTCGACTATGGAATGTTTATGTCGTTTTCTATTATGGGTTTTTGGGTTCCGCTGACAAAGCCCTCCACAAAGATGTTGTGGTTTCCATCATTCGTCGTCACAACATTTCCCAACATGACACTGCACGAATTAGAGAAATTTGGAGATTGTCGTCGAACAAGAAGTTGACTGAAGATGGCACGAACAGGAAAAATAGGATTAGCAAAAAATTGATCAATCAAGATAAGAAAACGCAGATGACTCTGAAATTTTATCTTTCGGTCCTACCAATGCTAAAGGAATATGTCCTGCTGTTTCAAAGTCAACGACCACTGGTCCATCGTCTTCATGATCGATTGGAAAAATTGCTCCTGGATTTTTTCGCCTGTTTTTTGAAGCAAGAAGCACTGCAGAATTTGTCGCCGAAAGAACTTCTTTCAATTTCTCTGGAGGACCATCTGTTGAATAAGAAAGACATGTTTGTGGGTAAAGCATCACAAATCATTGAGGAATCTCACCTTGGCGATCCGACTGTAAAACAATTTCTGCATACCGCTATGCTAGCATACACACGCTGTGGCACATACATGCAGGCAAAGTTGCCTTTGGATAATGATCTTCTGCGGGCTGCTTCAGCTATAAGTCCTTCACTATCCCATCACATTCAACTCATTCTGCTGAAGAAACTAAAGCATTTGGTACCATGTATTTTCTCAGAAGAACACTATGATGTATACAATCTGGAGGTTCACAGGTAAGATTACATATCAGTTAAAAAGAAATTTACAAAATTAAAACTTCTATTATATATGACTTTGTTAATTATCATGTATACAAGTCTACACAGAGTAATAATACATAGTATTTCTATACTCTTCTAAATTTTGGATATAGTTTTATACTCCTACCTTGACACATCATAATTGAACGGGTAAACTGTATTTATCTAATATTTAGTAAATACGCTACTTATTTAACACCCCTTTACTAAAAACAGCATATGAAATAACATTCACTCTGTTGCGTAGTTTTAAGCTTACAAAAAACATGAGACGGAACTCTCTATAATTACTCTATTGGTCTACATGTTTTAATTGATTCAGGTTCGTTGCTGATGCAAGTCTTCCTCCATTTTCTGAAGAGGGAGATAATCCAGACCGGATAGATGTTTGGTGGGGCCAAATAAAAAAAACACAACGATATCCACTTCCGTCGAAAATGGCCCTGGCACTTTGTACGATATTCCATGGACCTCAGGTAATTTAATTACATAGTTTGCAAATAAGTTAAACTTTAGCTTGTTAGTACTTTAAGGATTTAATTACATAGTTTGCAAACAAGTTAAACTTTAGCTTGTTAGTACTTTGAGGATTTAATTACATAGTTTGCAAACAAGTTAAACTTTAGCTTGTTAATCTTAGTACTTTATTAATTAAATAGTTTTAATGTGTTATTTTATTCATTTCTACTTGTCAGGTTGAATCCAGTTTCAACACTATGGGCGATATATTGCATACAAAAGCGGCCAGCACAGCGGTTACAACATATGCATCCATCCAGAGGGTGAAGTATCACTTGGCTACAAGAAATATTCGTGCACTTCCCTTCTTCAGTCGTGACAAATTACCGTTAGAAAACGTCTGCTGCAACATGAAAAACGCCTACAATTTGTACCAGCGAAATCTCCGAGAAAAACAAGAACAGAAGAAACACCAAATAAAACCTAAAACAAAGAAAGCCTTTCGTTTGAAACAGATTCAAAAAGCAAAGGAACACCGTGAGAGGCACGAGCGCCACCAAAAGAAGATGGTTCGTATTTGTGCCTTAAAAAACTGTCAAAGAAAAGGCGTCGCTAGGATGATTTTTTAACTAATTTATTAACTAACTGTGTTTACTCATTCATTCCAATCACATTTCATAATACATATGACTATTTTCTCACTGATAATTTTACGAGGATTTGTACGTTCTGGGGTGCTATGCAAAATTGTTTTCTATGTATAATATGCAAACTTTAATTGGATTTCTGTGACTATTTAATATGAGTATTTGCATTAAACATGGATTGAAATTTTGCATTTTAATACATCAATGATGTCAAAACTATCTAGAGTTTATTGATCACTATTATTTGTTACACTGGCAATTAATGAATGTTTAAGAATTACTATGTTTACTCATTCTTTGCCTTTCATTTTTTTATACATAATATTACCGTAGCTATAACTGTTTTGTTATTAATCATTTGATCTTAGTATGTATATATGTATAACTAAATGTATATTTAATTATGTACAGTAGTGGGCTAACTTCTTTGTAGCCATTTTAGTATGTTTTGTTAAAGAATATTGATATTCTGATTTTCAAATTATACCTTAAATTCAAAGCAAGGTGATTTATTTTTGTATAAGGGGTAGCAAAAATTTTCGCGCTTTTTCCGTTAATTTGCAAATTCACCCCTGATTTTTGATACGTTAAAATTGTTTAATTTGCGATATTTAAAAAACTACTTAGACAATTGTGAGCATTCATTTAATAATTGAACATAAACAGGAGTAGTATAACTTTTTAAAAAGGTAAATTTCTATGAAGTTTTTAAATTATAATTTCATCAGCCTTAGTTCTTGACGACAGGCATTAGAGTATATTTTTAATCTAGCTTAATATTTTCAGCTAGAATCGTCTGAACTATGTATATTCAACACATTTTTTTGTAATTAATTTAGTTAAATTTAATATTGTATGATAAAATTTAAGTGCAAATAAAAACTAGCTGGTCTCATAATTGATTTAGACACATTTTGATACAGGATTACAATCATATGACGCGATGGTATGTAAATCGTAGTATTGAAAGGATGTCCAACTTTTCTTGAAATGCTTATTAATGAGAAAAAAATGAACCATTACTCAATCTTGGTAACATATGTACCTGGACATCAAATATCTGGTATGGATATCGAAATGCTCCAATGGGTTACTGATGAATCAGTTGATCACCATCTAACTGAACTATTTCCGAATTTTACTCAAATGCTGTATGACGTGGAAACTTCTCAAGATATACCGAATGAAGTAACACAGGAATTGGACAAGTTTTAGAAAGAAAATGTGCAAGATTCTTTCAGATTACGAACTCCATCAAAAGGTTAAAATCATTTTTGAAGGCAAAATATTTATCAACAAATTTAATTGAAATCCCCATATCAATTTTATACAATTATCTGCGCTATTTTATAGCGAATTGAGACAAAAAATGGTTCATTTTATTCCCCAGCCAGTTTGATTTGTATTAGTGCTGCATCCAAAGATAGTTTATACTTTAAATAGACATATAATCAATATAGTTGGCAATCCCCGTTTCAACCGCATCATGCTCAAAACAATGGTGGCTAAATTCAAGAAATCATCTCAACCAAGAGGAAAAGAATTTGCTACCATCGAACAAATTGACATGGTCAAAATTCGGTTGTTTTTTTGTCGATCATCTCCATCTGTTCTCCAAGAAGAAATTATTTTCAACTTGTTAATTTTTTTGGATCGAGAGGTCGCGAAACATTTCCACATTTATCGAAGTCAAGTTTTGTTATAGAAAAATCTTCCACAAGCAAGCGATACATTAAAATAAATAATTAATTGCTTTCTAAGAACGCCAAAGCATCTCATGAAGCCAAAAGAATTTGAGGACATCATAAATCAGCCAGGATGTACGAAAATCCCAGTTCACCAGAAGAATGTCCAGTTGTAGCTTGGGAGCTATACTCATCATATACGAAAGACTCCCCTCACTTGTTTCCAAAACCCACAGTATCAACATGGAAACCGACTAGATGGTATACTCCAAAAATGCCTTTAGGCAAACATCCTATTGACAATCTGATGGCCAATTTATCGTCAAAATTGCAACTCAGCAAACGCTATACAAATCATTGTATGCGTGTCCCTTTGGTGACTGTTGTAAAAGAACAATGATATTCAAATAGTGATATATGCACTGTCACTGGACACAAACATCCAAATAGTATTGAAGTATAACCGCAAATGAAGAGATGACGGTTACGAGAGGTTAGCTGTTGCAGCTCAAATTGGATCATCGAGTTCCTCAATAGTCAATCTATCTAAGATTTCGAAGCAGTCAAATGTTGCTGTGACAACATCCAATCTCAATTCCGACAATCTTCTAACTGAAAAAGCACCAGTGTTTAATTTCCACTTGAATGAAACATTTTCTAATTGCACTTTTCATATCAATGAGTAACAGAATAGCAAACAATTTTAGGATACACGATCTATGAGTATTTATATATGTATTTATATGAGTATTATGTAGTATATTAATTACCGTTTATTTGTTTCATATTATGTCCTTAGCATTCAATGTTTTTGAATGTTGCATCTAATTTTGTTGATAATTCAATTAATTTCTATTGATCACATATTTTGCATTGTTTAATTGCATGCCACATTGTTTAGATTAAAAAATAAAATAAATAAATTTTTAAATATACATTATTGCCCAGAAAATATTATAGATCTTAGTATAATGCTTAAATATTGATAGTGAAAATTTCAGGGCGATAATGTATTAAATTTTAGGGCATGTAAGATGTATTTAAATATTAATATAATATGTAGATATAGATTTATTCATTATTTCAATTTAACGCTAAGCTACATGAATACATCTGCACTTCTAAATTTTCAAACATACCTGGTGGGAAAATATCTGGATTAAACGATGATGAGCTAAATTGGATAACGGAGGAGTCATCTATAAGAAATTTGTTCGAAGTCATTTCGTCATTTTTAGACTATTTTAATGATGTTCAAAATTCCGAAGAAGTCTCTGCCTCAATTATTGAGGAGTTAGACAAGATTGAAAAAGAAAATGTTCCTCAATAAAGTGAGAAGTAAATGACAAAATATTTTAATAAACTTATAGTTTCTCAGAGAAAAAGGACTTACGGATAATATTTTAACAATACCGATTTCGGTATTAAACAATTATTGGAGATATTTCTATATCAAACTGCAACAAGAAAATGGTTTGCTCTATGCCCCAACCTCCTTAATTTGCATTAGAGCAGGCATTCACAGGTATTTCTGCCTTCATCGATCAGAAATAAATATTATTTCTGACCCTAAATTCGCGCACAATCAGAACTATGGTTGGGAAATATAAAAAATCAGGACAAAAGAAAACTGATGAGTATCCTGCTATTAAACTTGCTGACATGCAGAAGCTTCAATTGTATTAATGATCGACAAACACCTAAAGTTCTACAGGACAAAACTATTTTTAATCTGATTTACTATTTAGGCCTTCGTGGACGTGAAACAATTCCATACTTCAATAAATCAAACTTGTCGTTAGAAATGTCGTCTTCTGGTGTCTCAAATTGACACACGAAACATTGTCAAAGAACGCGAAAGCGTCACTGAAACCAAAAGAATTCGAAGACCTGAAACAAGCACGTATGTAGGAAAACAAAAATAGTCCTGACAAATGTTCTATCAAAGCTTGCAGGGAGCTATACATGAGTCATATCGAAAATTCCCATCATCTGTTTCCAAAACCAGTTGCTCTTTCAAGTAAAACTTCAAAATCATGGTTTACCGAAAAAATGAAGCTGGGAAAGAATCCCATGGCCAACTTGATGTCCAATTTATCGTCAAAGCTAAAACATTCAAGATGATACACCAATCATTGTATTCGAGCGACACTTGTCACGGTTCTTAAAGAGCAGGGATATTCAAATTCTGACATCTGTTTTATCACTGGTCACAAGAATCCTTTGTGTGCAGCAGCACAACAGGAAGAGGCGCGACACTAATTTTGAAGACCTTGGTTTCGCAGCTCAACAAGACACTTCCTCTTCCATTGTGAGCGTGAAGAAAGTATCCAAAACGTCACATATAACAATATCGGACCACGAACCACGGGTAGATCATCCAGGAATGACAAATATCAATATGAATGGATAGTTTCACATTTTATTGTGTATTCAATTTCAACAAATAATAACTGTTTTCCAATCTATCAATCTATATAAATCTATTATGATTATTCCATTATACGAGCCATGAATATTTAAGTATAATATTCTATGGTAAAACCAAGTGTAAATCATAGATATTGGAAATTAAATAGGAATTTACAGACATCATTTTATCGTTTTTTCTTGTCATGTTAGGCAATCAACAATAATATTATTATCCTTATTTATTGCCTAACAAGATTATACCAGAATATAGCGGAAAATTCGATAAATGGCGGCTGTATAATTTTATATTGAATTTCCTTAGATTGCATATCTAGTTGATTATATTATTCAATATCTATGGTGCAAATATAATCCAGTTTTATAAAATCTTAGTAAATAACAAAGCTACATATTACTAATTTACAGTGAAGTAATATGTTACTAAATAGTCTATTTATTATAAAAAATGTCAGAAAAATCAGTAACTTTTCAATCATATAAGATCAACAGTTAAATAAATATTTACAAACCAAAGTACACATATTATATGCTATTATAAACGTATTGCCAAATATATCTGCATATCAAAACTTAAAAACGAAGCCCGCAACAAAATGCTGTATAAAAAGTATAATGTTATATTTTTGTAGAACAGGAAGGGAGGGAAAGAGGGAGGGGGCGAAACAGAAAAGATAGTAATACTGACTAGCAATAAGAGATATAACTTCTTACAAAAAACAACTGTGACATGAAGAAATCCATCTAAATTTATAAGGCTTTCACACTTATACGATTGAAAATCTCAAAATACGACATAAAATGTATGTAATGTCGCTTCTGCTTATGTATGGCATGTTCATCAGCGTTGCAAGAATCAGATCTTTTCTATTATATAAGAGATCACAGGTTGTATGTGTACTCGAACTACATAATGCAAGAGATGAATAAATACTAATGTCAGCTCAAAAATCACCGAATTCTAATGCAGCTTGTGTATTTTCTTGTATGTATGATAATAATTCAGAATAGTTGACAGAATAAAAGACACAAAAGATACATTCAGTACGTATACAAAAATTGAACGAAATATTACTCGACTCACTAATATAAGATTTTAAAAAATGAGCTGAGAAAATAAATTCAAAAACAAAAATGAATTGAAATATTGGGAATATAAAACAAAAAAATAACATTACAAAAAATAAAAGAAAGATAGTAATTGAAATAAATCTAAACGAACAAACACGTCAACCCATGAAGAGTTTTTTGTACAAAAATTACTGGGTGTAAGAAGCAATGTCTTTGCTTTGAATTGAGACCATTTTATTGTAAAATGAGCATACTGATAATATGACTAATAATTATCTATCAGTATGTCATTAATTGAGTTATTTAGGTAAAATATGCAATAAGAATAACAACTGTTACTACACATACAAGTAGCATTTAAATATATATATTGAAAACTAATAATGAGGCAGACACATGTTTTTGGATGCTGCTAATAATAATACTGGATTCAGGGTTGAAAGTAAAACAGCATTTTAGTTAAATAGATGTTGCAAAATTCCTAGACTGCCGAAAAAGCTAGCCTAGAAGTCAGCCTAACTACTGCTACAGATTACGGATATTGATCCGCGTCTCCGTAAATATTTAACGTTATAAGGAAATTTATAACATGACGGAACATCAATTTTGTCAAAGATAAAAGTAAATGACGGCCATTTTGACTATTAATCGGTATACTCAGCCAAAGGATGGGAATGTCACACGAATAGTACAAGGACATGAGAAAGAAACATGTGCCCTGAAATAAACAATTCAAGATTCTACATGAAATTTGTACAAAACCCCAATGATGTCCGCAGTTCTTGATCAAGAAAGAATATAAAAATATATAAATTCCCAGACCAAAGAATTTAGTGTGGTGAAAACACTTGGCGGGCAGAAGAGTAAAACGGTACCTAAAATGTCCAAAAATGTTCTAGTTAAGTACTTTGTGTTGACTCTCTTCACTCCAACTTTTTGGTTTCTGTGCAGTTTTCAAGAGAAGACTTCTGCAAAAAAAGAATGACAAATACAATTAAATTAGAAAATATGACATATGAGAATCGTATTTGGTAGAAGTGCCAAAAACTCACAGAAGCAGAAGAAGCCTTGGCAGATTTAGTGGCTACGGCGTGGAGATAATTACGACGGTAGAAGTTGATAAAGAAGAGGAAGATTGATGATGCGTAGGCGGCGAGTGCCCAATGGATCCAAAGGGGATAGTTACACTGGACGTAGATGGCTTGGAGAGAATGGATGATGCCCAGGGAGAATTGGATCTGTGAGAAAAGGAGAGAAGAGGACAGAAAAGAGATGAGAGAGAGGATTGAGGGTATGAAAGAAGTTAAAAATATTGCTGTCCTTTTACAAAGGAGGGTGTCCCAAAAAATACAATTTGAAACTATGTAAATGGAAAAATTTCGTCGTAATTGATAGATGTTAATAAGTGTTATCTTGAATGACAAATATATAATACAATATATAGTAATAATCAAAATGTATTGATTATATGATTTAAAAATAGATATTTTGAGAATTATTTAAAAAATAGAGAAAAGAGTGATAATAATTTTGTAGATTTTTCGTTGATGTTTAAGTAGAATAATAGCAAATAATACAATGTAAATTGGGATAACACGCTTTACCGGGATATATATAAATCATAATTAAATAGTCACCGTAAGCTTAAGCTAATCAATCGACAATTAGCTCACCGTTGCTGCGCAAATCAATTTGTTAAAGTCAGCAGTATGTACCGGGGTTCGAACTGGCTGCCTTCAAGTTTGAAAGCAGGAGTCCTACCCACTTGGCTACCACTCTTCTTAATTAACAAACTAATTTGAGCTGCAGCATTGAGATAATTATAGATTGATTAGTTTAAGCCTACGATAACTAATAAAATATGATTTATATATATCCGACAAAGCGTGCTAACGCAATTTGCCCTATATTATTATTAATAACGAGGAAAATCACATCATTATATAATTTACTTAAATGTCAGAATAATAGCTACATACAAAAGCAACATGCTTTCGAAATATCGGAGTTATAAGCAGCAGAAAATTCTAATAAATAATTATCCATAGAATAATAATAAATGATAAACTGCTAAAATTCTATTGATATCCAAATTTTTCGTAGATCCAGTACAGTGCTTAGTTAAAGGATCAAAACTGATAGCAAAGCTAAATTTTGTCGATTCTCGTAATATCAAACAATTAAATTAAACGTAAAACAAAACAAAGCCTTATGCTACTAAAATAGTAATCTTATATTTCGCCATTGACACACGGCTTCGTCAGAGAAATGAAATTGTGTACTGATAGTAATAGATTGAATGAGTAGAGCTTACTAACGAATACAGATTAAGACAGAAGACTGGCTATAAACTTAGCTAATGAGATTACGTTGATTAATATGCAGCGGAAGATTGAATGGGAGGTTATGTAGGTGTGTATTACGTAACATAGAAAGAGAATATTGCATACAGGTTAGGAGCAAAGTGGACTGAATGTTGAGGTTTGTAAAATAATAAACGAGGAAAGTTTCATACTACTATCAGTAGAAGCGAGAAAACGAAAATAATAAGTGTAGGTTTTACTGATGAGCGTGGATTCCTCTTTGGTGTTGAGCGAGGGAGTCTGTCTCCTGATGTACATGGCTTCCTTGATCCGTAGCTTCACATTGTTGCTTTCTCGCGTAAGGATTGATATCTGGGACAGCGGGCCTGGGCAAGTGAATTGGTGGGTGTGAATGGCACTGTTGCGGCATTTGAGGTGCTCCCTGATCCGAAGGTGTAGGGGGCGTGTTGTACTAACAATGTAGTGGGCGTTGCATTCAGAGCAAGCTACCTCGTAGACACATTTTCTGACGTGACATAGTTTATTGTCAGCAACTGGGCAATTCGTGATGGAGCATGGGGCCCCGGTTGTGTTCTTGTTCTTTAGGAGTTGACGGAGAGTGGTAGGTAGATTTCCTAGTTATTATTACGTCAAAGCCATATCTGCCGAATATGTTTTTCACGAATATGTTCACTTTATCATCGAAGAATGGTAGGTCTAGGTATATTTGTAGTATTTGAGAGTTGTTTTTATGTGTTTTCTTGTGTATTTTTTTGGGATATGGTGGAGTCGATGAATCTGGCGTGGTAGCTGTTGTGTGTTAGAATATCTCGGAAGTCGGTTAGATGTCTTGTTTTGTATTCGGGTTTAGAGCATCGGTTGCTAATTCGATTAACTTCGTTACGTATGATGTTGATCTTCATTTGAGTCGGGAGTGCGGGGTGGTAATTGATGAAGAGGTTTTTCTTCGCTTTCTTCTGTAGTAGCTGAAGGTCAATTCGCCCGTGGTGTCAATCCGTACTGAGAAGTCAAGTAAGTTGAGGGTACAATCCTCCCCTGGATGTTCTATCTGAAACTTAATTGCTGGATGTGTATGGTTAATAGAAGTGAAGATCTGGTCTGCTTCTTCTTTGTTGACGGTAAGGATTAATACATCGTCAACATATCTTTTCTATAAACCCAGGTTGGACGAGTTTTGGAATTGTGCTTCTATCGAGTGCATGAAGACGATGGCTAGTGTGCCAGAGAGGTTACTTCCTATGGCTAGTCCAGTTATCTGCTTGAAGGTTTGTCCCTCGAAGGAAAAGTAGTTATTATTTAGTATAATCTGGAGTAGTTGAATGATGTCTAGAGGCAATAAAGGTGTCCATGATAGGTCCAGTGTGTCGAGAAACTGTCTCAGGGTCCGGATGGTCTCTTCGGGTGGTATGGGGGTATACAGGACACAGACGTCAAGACTGAAGGGGTATGGCAATCTGCGTCTCCCTTCAGGGTCCATGAGTAGATATCGGCCATGAGTTGGTCGCTGCTGTCGAGGTTTGCAGACATCTCCTCGAATGTAGATTTCAAGATTCTGGATAATAGTCCGATTAATTTGGATGTGGGGAGTTGAGATTTGCTACGATAGGGCGGATCTTAAGGTGTGGGCCCCCCTTGTGGGTTTTGATCAGGTGGTAGAATTTCGGTACTTGCGAGTTGTGTGTCGTGTAGCTGCGTCTCACATTTCCGTGATTACAAGAGTTTAAAAATAGTTTAGTAGCATAAGGCTTTGTTTTGTTTTACATTTAATGTACATATTAAGATGCTACTCGGGGTCAACTATCAAATCAAGCAGTTAATCTAAACTAATTGTTTGGCTTATCCTGTTGTCTAACGTAATTTTAAATAAACAATATTTGTTTAATATATAAATATATACTTATTATATATATATATGTATATACTTATATACTTAAATATAGATTGACAATTTAATTAAAAAGACATAACAATATGATGAAGTATGATTGGTAAAATGTAGATATTTTTGAATAAATTTAAGCCCTGCTATTATAAAAAGACTATATTCAAATATTTTTCGTCAATTAAAAGATTGTATAATTAATTCACTACCTATAATATACACTTCACTTTGACAAAGTATACACCAAACATACATTACGTTTCATTTTATTTGGGAAACCTGTAGCTGTCATTCTATAAAGCCATAATATAAGCAATCATTTGCTGGTCATATACTAAGAGAGGTAATCGCGAGTGCAAATTCAAAGGTGTCACAAATTTATAGAAAATCAATAATTTGTACATAAAAGTGAAGCAATTACCAAAATGTATTAACCAACTTTAAGCAAAGAGGGTTTAATAAGGACAAAGTTTGTTTGTTTCTTTTTCCCTAAAAATCTCACACTGTTTGATTTTATTAAGACATAGCCAGAATATACAAGAAAGTGTTAGGGTGGAGGTGGAGGGCTAAAAGAACAGTGTAGAACAGCATAACTTACCATCTGCATGTTAGTAAGATATCGTTTCCACCAGAGAAAGCGCTGATAAGAGGGCCCAAGGGAGGTCAAAGCATAGTAGGTGTACATGAATACGTGTATGGCCGAGTTGATGAGAGCACCAAAGAAGGACTGTCCCCCAGGAACCCACTTGATACCGATCCACCAGATGGGGAACATTGTAGCATGATGGTAGACATGAAGAACCGTCACTTGACTCGTCTTCTTGCGCAGGATAAAGAAGATGGTGTCAAGGAACTCGAGGCACTTGGAGAAATAGTACCACCAGAGAGCCTTTGCCACCTGTTTTGTGGAATGAAGGAGGAGGGGGGGGGGTGGTTGTATCAGGCCCAGAGAAAGAAAAGTAATAAGAGTTCTAAAAGAGGAATGAAAAAATGAAAGGAGGATTACGAAAATGATAATTAAAAGGAGAAAAACGATGATGAATAAAGAATTTAAAATAAAATAGAAACAAAGAAGATTAACCACCAATTCTATATAAATGTACATTTGTTATTTCTACGAAAAAATGAATGATAATTTTCATTTCACACTTAAATATATCCTCACCAGGTTCTATTGCGCTTCCATATCAAACGAAAATGTATTGTAACATATTCCATCGAAAATGGTCGAAACAATTTTTAAAAATAGTTACTGTTTAATATCTTTAAAATTCAAATGTTTCATATTTTCTGCAAAAAAACTTATTTTTGTTGTACATATATTATATTCTATTATGAAAGTAATGAGTACCCGCTTTAGAATTTCATCCATTTCGAGAAATATGTGCATTTTATAGAAACAAGTACATTCATTTTTGGGCAAGTGACCATCTTTTGGGTGCAGAATAATGAAAATAGCGTATAAATGTGCAAAACTCTATTTTAGGAATTGCCATAGGGAAGCTTCTATTGCTCCATTTGATAATTTAAATACTGCGTGAAGACACCCAATATATGGATAAGGTTAATTCGCAGGCCAGAATTTCTGCAACAGTAGCAATACAACAATGACACGGTGATATGCCTTCAATTTTGAAACTCACACGCATCTCGTCCGGGTCGTTGGAATAGTTGACTGGTTGACAGCTGTAAGAGTAATTGAGCCGAGTTGTTGTGATGACGAGCTCTACAAAGATGTAGAGATTGAGAGCGACAAGAGAGCCATTGTAGAGAAAGAGCAGACGACCCAGGTTCACTGGTTTTCTGTTCTCCATGATCTGGGGCAACCAGTATACAGCGCCAAGGTAGAGAGCAGTTAGTAGCCAGGTTGGTGTGTAGGAGGACATGAGAGGCCAGTTTTGTACACGAGGATCTGTTGGGAGAGAGGAGGGGAAGAAAGGAGAGGAAAGAATATATCCTCTGAAGGCACTGACTAAGGCAAAATCCCACTAAACATCAGTACACCGCTTTACAATAAAATGAGTGGTACACATAATGCGATGTAAATTATTAAATAAATGTTTCTCTAATGGGCTGGGTAGAAACGGATAAATGTTTTGGTTATTAGATGACATAATATGATTAATACTACGTGGTACCTATGCAAGTTTACATTTCGGAATATAATGGTTTTCAAACTGTAAGCGTACATAATTGGTACATTGAACAGTTGAATCAAGTCTGAAAAGTAAAGTTATTAATAGAATAATTTATAGAATTAAAATAAACAGATTTGACATTTGATTAAATAACATTCCCTAAATGGCTTAGTTTAAATTCCTCCACGAGTAAGAGCCAATACTCACATATACTGGGCCATAAATATTAATAACAATTAATCACATCTCTAGAATTACAAGTAAGTTTTTTTAACAATGCGGTAATTAACATTTTTAGACGTAAGAAAAAAGAGAGTTTAGCAAAATACACAATTATGTTCACATAAAACGAAACTCCTAATGATTGGGATGGTGAAGGCCTAAAGTGAAAATAATCATAATTTACTGGAAGAAAAGTCTTGGCTTCTCTCAGATCTGGAAGCAAGATTGCAAATATTTTAAAAAGATAAAAATTATAGCTTCTACGAGTAAAACAAATTAAATGGCTTTTAATAACACCTTAATACAAAGATGAAGGCTGAAAGGAATGAGTCTACAGAGAAGAAACATTTATTTAATTTTATTTAATTATTAAAAAGTTTTACATGAAAAAATACAAGCAGTCATCATGGAGCAAAATGTAGATAACTAAAAAAGTAATATATGTTTGATTAATATCAAGCAATAACTGAAATATTAGAATTCATGTTCTTAAAAAAAGAAACATAATTATAAAACTCAGAAAGAGTATATATCAAATATCAAAAATATAACGAATGAAACATTTCTAAAAAGTAAGAACAATATTATAATGAAAAAATATATACTCTCTCAATTCGATAAAATATGTTCGCATAAGAGAGAGTAAATTTCCTTCCAATAGATGTACTATTCACTTGATTTTACAATTTATTATTAAAGGTAAAATGGTTTTCAAAAATACTAAGTAAAATAAACAAGCATATAATACTAGGTGTAAAACGGTCAGAATTATAAAAAGTGAAGTAATATCTTGCTCTAACACAAGGACTCTAAAAACTAACTATTTTTATCAGTGACAGTGTTACCTAGTCATGAGCATTATTAATTTTTTATAAATTTTAGGGAGAACAGTAAAGTAGAAAGTTATTGGAAAACTTATAATACTGAGAATTAGAAAACTGCTGTTTATTAATTAGGTACTACTTATTTTTGTTTCGTTTTAATAAATCTGTTGATAAACATATTATGAAAAAAAAATTGCAGAAAACGTACCAGCCTTCTCTAAACAGGCATTGTAAAAATCCAGCATGTCATTGATTTTGTATCGTATTATCTCCATGCTGGTGTGGTATCAAATTCTGAAAGGGCATTTATTAGTGCTTTAGATATATAAATGGAATCAATAGCTATGAGACATATATGTATCACTAAACTGAACTAACCAAGTACTTATATTAATTCATTAATTCATACGGTATGCATAACAAGTATATTTTATAATTTTTACTTTTATCCTTTGGAGAGATTAATCATTTAGAATGAATTACTAAGTTATTAAAACAAAAGTTAATAGTAATAACTATTATACCAATAATAGATACCCGATAAATAAAGTCAAAATTAACTGTTGAGTCATAGAAATTAAGATGTACATCAAATTGTTTTGCTTACAACATAGAATGTAGGGGGATATATATATATTTAGGTTTTATGACCCTTATTCGGATAAATATACGTTAGTTTACTTGGCGTACAATTCCCATTATTTGTATGTACGCCTATAGAGACACACACACACAAACAAACGGAAAAATATGCAGTTACAACCGATCAGTATTAATCAACACAAACTAGCTATTCCTTGAATTAAACCTATAATAGTTCACTAATCAATATAGTCTCTATTCAGTCAGAGGAATCTCCAATCATCTTGAGTTACATAACCTTCTACTCAGTTGAGTACTCTATAAGAGGTTCAAGCTTGTTTCATCAATGGCTTGTCCAAATTCATACAATTCCCCACTGCATACTAAGGTAGTCTACGTATATATGTATATATATATATACGTATTATAACTCTCTCAAAAATCTTCTCAACTAAAGTCACCCACACCATCCACAAAAGCAACAATCCCTCTCTCTCTATATGCAGCGAACCAACTACCTACTTAGTATTCACGTAGACATTATCAATAAATAAGGCTGTCTACTCCCCCTCCTCTATGATCTGTTCTACAAGTTCCATTTTGAATTAAAAATATCTACACGACTCAACTGAAAAAGCAAAATAGTTGAAACATTTTATTAAAAACAGTAATATATTGGAATGTTAGCTTCATAATTATCGAATAACAAATTATTCTTTAGTGAAAGCATAGAATTAATAAGTATAAGAGTAGGAGTAAGCAGGAGTATATATCATAATCATTGACACATTAAATATAAACTTACATACACATCATACGCCTATTGAAAAAATTATAGAACTAAGATTAAAGAAAAGATCTGTGAAGAAATTATTAATTTAAAAAACAAGATGAGTTAGGAAAATATAAATAAATAAAATAATTATCGAATCGTGTAATTAAAATTTACGTTAGATGATTATAATATATATATATAAATATATATAAATAAAATGTAATAAAAGTAACAGTTTGTATTTAGTCGGATGGAAAAATTATCGCAGTAACAATGAATGTGATTCAAAACATAATACAATAATTTATTAAAACTTATTTATTTATTTAAAAAAGGTAAAAAATTTTATCGCAAATGTTTTGTTACGGAATAGTGACTATCATTAAATGTGACCATTGAATGATCATGTCTAACAATAGTTTCTTTTTTAGTCAAATTTAGAATGTAAATTTACAAATTGTAAATTCGTCTTAAATTCCACTAATGTAAAATAAACGAAAAAAAACATTAGTTCGAAAATGTTTGGTATATGCAACTCAAATTGTTATTGTATTTATTTTTTAATCTAAACAATGTGGCAATTTCAAGGCATACAAATAAACAATACGAAATATGTGATCAATATAAATTTATTGAATTATCAACAAAATGAGATACACTATTCAAAAACATTGAATACTAATTACATAATATGAAACAAATAAACGGTAATTAATATACATAACTATAGTAAATACTCATAGATCGTGTAGCCTAAAATTGTTTGCTATTCAGTTACTCATTGGCATGAAAAGTGTAATTAGAAAATGTTTCATTCAAGTGGAAATTAAACCCTTGTGCTTTTTCAGTTCGAAGATTGTCGGAATTGAGATTGGATGTTGTCACAGCAACATTTGACTGCTTCGAAATCTTAGATACATTGACTATTGAGGAACTCGATGATCCAATTTGAGCTGCAACAGCTAACCTCTCGTAACCGTCATCTCTTCTTTTACGGTTATACCTATTTTTAATAATATTTGGATTTTTGTGTCCAGAGACCGTGCATATATCACTATTTAAATATCCTTGTTCTTTTAGAACAGTCACCAAAGTGAAACGTATACAATGATTTGTATATCGTTTGCTGAGTTGCAATTTTGACGATAAATTGGCCATCAGATTGTCAATATAGAATTTTTGGAGTATACCATCCAGTCGGTTTCCGTGTTGATGTTGTGGGTTTTGGAAACAGGTGAGGGAAATCTTTCGTATATGATAAGTATAGCTCCCAAGCTACAACTGGACATTCTTCTGGTGAACTGGGATTTTCGTGCATCCTGGGTGATTTGATGTCCTCAAATTCTTTGGGTTTCAAAGATACTTTTGCATTCTTAGAAAGCAATTTATAGTTTATTTTAATGTATCGCTTGCTTGTGGATCACTTTTCTATAACAAAACTTGACTTCGATAAATGTGGTAACGTTTCGCGACCTCTCAATAAAAAAATCAAGCTGCAATAATTTCTTGGAGAACAGATGGAGATGATCGATAAAAAACAACCGAATTTTGACTATTTTATTTTGTTCGATAGCAGAAAATTTTTGTATCATGGTTGAGATGATTTCTTGAATTTAATCACCTTTGTTTTAAGCATGCGGTTGGATTGGTTGAAACGGGGATCGCCAACTATATTGATGATATGTCTATTCAAAGTAAACCATCTGTGGATGCCAGCCATAATACAAATCAAACTGGCTGGGAATAAAATGAACCATTTTTCTGTCTCAATTCGCTATAAAAATAGCGCAGATAATTGTCTAAAATTTATATGGGGATTTCAATTAAATTTGTTGATAAATATGGCTTTCAAAAATGATTGTAACCTTTCGATGGAGTTCGTCATCTGTTTCAATGATGAATCTGGCACATTTTCTTTCTCAAACTTGTCCAATTCCTCTGTTAGATACTTCAGTCGATATATCTTCAGATGTCTCCACGTCATACAGCATATGAAGAAAATCCGAAGATAGTTCAGTTAGATGGCGATCAACTGATTCACCAGTAATCCATTGGAGTATTTCGATATCCATACCAGATATTTGATTTCCAGGAATGTTATCAAGATTGAGTAAAGGTTTATTTCTTTCCTCATCAATAAACATTTCATGAAAAATTGGACATCCTTTCAATACATTATGAGCGTCATGAGTTTCGATATTGAAGTAAAATTATTGTAGAATTAAAAAAATATATTCAAAAGCAAAAAATCGATGTCATGGTTGATTATATGTCCTAAATTTGCAATATGTTTTATATGCATTTATATTTTTCATTGTATACCATAAATTTGCTTACATTGTTGCCCTGAAATTGTATAATGAAAAAATAAACACAATATTATAACTACTAATATTTTCTGGGCAACAATGTATACATTTATTCGGGTGCTAACGCGCCCTCAAAGGGTATTCATTGTTGCCCGAAAATATTAGTAGTAATGCTATATTGTATAGTATTCCGATTAATTATTCCAACTATTATATTCTAATTTAATATCACAGTTCAAACTGTGTCGATATTAAAGCGTCTCAATTCAAACTTTAATATTTTCAACTTAATTTTAAATTTAGTAGCATGAAAGTCCGGCGTCCCATTTTGAACTGTGATTCTACGAGTATGTAGTATATATATTGAAGTACGATTGTCTCATTCGCAACTGAAAACCCCAATAAAAATTTTAAGAAAGTGGAAAGTATATATATATATATATGTATATATAGTAGATAGATAGATACGTCTCTAGATAAAATATATCTCTATATGAATTATTATTTATATTTAATAACGCTAAATACTTCTTTGAGAACGTTCTAATATTCTTAATAATGAAGTATTTTTTAATCACAGAAAGAACTAAAATTTTGTTTAATTAAACGAAACTAATTTTAATTTAAAATGTGCCATATTTACCATTGTATATCATTGAATGACATAAACATTATTTTAAAATCTGCACTTATCGATTTTTGAATTAACGTTAAAGTTTTAGTTTTATATATATATACACAATATGCTGAATTAATCTATACTCGTGAGAGATTATAATAGAAGTGTAACGTAAATGCGAAATTTAATATGTTTACTGAAGAACGCTGCTGTACGATGTAAAAAATTTATTCTTCATATTGAGATAATTTTGTGAAATATAGCGGTCAATACAGTACACATTGTTTCACTTACGTATTTTAATCATTAGGAATATGACACGAAATACCTATGTACCATATATTGAAACCATATTTATTGTTTGTTGTAGTTGATATTTTGAAGTAGTAGATGTATGTTTATATTACAGATAATAGAAGTGGTATTCTACTAATGTTAACTTTTCGTAACTGTTTGATTATCATTTCTAAATAAGCATAGTGCACGATATATACGTTATACGTACACCTTATAATCTGCGTTTTCTGCTGTTTTTTATTTGTATGTATATAAGAGGTTAAATAAGGCGAACTGTGGAATAGATAACATGTAGTGATTATCCTAAATAAATACTGTACAGAAATGTTATATCCATATGTTTATTTAAAATCAGAAGTTCACAAAACGATTTTTCATAAAAATCACACAATGTGACATACTTAGGGTGCTTTGTTTAATGTTCTACGATTGATATATTATCGACAATAGCCCAATATAAATGATAAAATAATGTTATAAAACACAAAGTTTAACACAATATGCATTTTAGATTTCTATTATTTGTAGTATAAATACAAATATTAGTTTTTATATGTTCATGCGAATATATAATGTGCATTTATATACACTTAATATTGCGAATGTTTCTCATATCGATCTAAAATTATTATATTATTTAGAAATAATCATTTAATTTGAATTATATTACCATAGAAACTTTCGAATAATCATTAAATTTAAAAAATGTTTGCTGTTGGCAACTTTAATATTATTATAAATTATTACAAAATTGAAGAACAGAATGATAAATATGAATACAATTAAAGGCAAACGAATATTAGGACTAGATGATGATGAAATAAATGTTATAGCACTGTTAACTAGTAATGTAGAAGATGAAATCCATCAATTTACGGGTTAGACTGACCAATAATATTTAGAATTTCATACAAATGTAAGTACAAATTCAGTTTTTAAGATGAGACGAAATTATTCTGGAAATCAAAAACTGAGGTATTTTTTAAACTTAAGTATGCAATATCTAAACCTACGGTAGTATAAGGTTATTAGCTCATGCGAGCAACCTATGTACAGTAAGATATATTAGAATAGTACCACAAGAACGGACATTTTTTAAACAACTACCATTTAAAAAATAATTTATATTTTGAAATTATTTAACTTTTATTGTGTAGCGCCACCAAAAATTAATCAGCTTGCCTATTTTCATCTTCATAACTAATGTAGAACCCGAGATATTTAGGTGCATAAAACGACTTTTTTTCGTAATTATTGTTACTCTTCTAATTTTTATTCTTATTTTTCAGACCCTATAACACCCCCTAAACTTTAAGCAGTTTTTATTAAATTTTTGAACATATATAGGAAATGTCCCGTAGATGATAAAAATGATAATTTTACCTAGCAATCGTTGCTAGGGGCCTAGATTTTGCATAGCCACCACTGTTTAGACCCAATAACACCCTCTAAACTTTAAGTGGTTTTTATTCAATTTTAAACAAATATTGGAAATGTTCCGGAGATGAAAAAAAAGTTTATCTAGCAACCGTTGCTAGGGGCCTAAATTTAACCACTTTATCCTATTTAACACGTTTTGAATAGCTCATTCTTAGCGTAAAATAGACAACTACCTATGTTTTTTGCAAGAACAAAATTTATATTGTTAGAATTGCCGGGAAAACTTAAATAAATATAATGTATTCAGCAAAAAATTGTGATATTAATATAAGTTAAAAATGGCAAAAAGTCTGTTAGCTCAACCCATAAAAGAAATGAAATATCTGTTAAATGTGTTAGCTCTTTAGTTAATAATATTGGAGTGGAG
>JAYRBW010090248.1:0-44386 GCA_036023295.1 Invenusta paracnida
ATGTATGTAGGTATAACATCCAACTTTAAGACAACTTACGCAATATCCCATATTATGTACATATTAAGTATTGCAATATGTATATTTGTAGTACACATATTATGTACTTAGAATTTATTTTAAGTATTGTAAGTCATTATAATTAATTTTAAGTATTTTATGTCAATTATAATTAATTGAAAGTATTGTAAGTCAATTATAATTAATTGTAAGTATTGTAAGTACTTAAAGTCACTTAACATGTATGGTAAGTTCCGATTCACTGGGTATTCTCCATAATGTTTTATATTCGAATGGTCACATTCCTTCTCTTATTATTTCTCACGCACTTTCTTATTGAAAAATGAACACCTAAACAACTAATTTCCTTGTAGTTCAGTAAACTACATATAATTCACATGCATTACTTTCTGATTAATTCAATTTCAATAGCATTCTTATTGATTACATTATCATATAAGATGTGCAAGTAAATTGGAAAATTGAACAAAAATGACATCTTCTAAAAGTGTAAAACATATATTCTTATACCTATTTTAGACTTATTTGAAGAACTAACATCATTCAATGCAGCCAAAGAATATTTCTCCTCCAGTTTAAACAGTGAGTTATTAATACTCCCAAAACTAGTGTACTATATTTAAAATATAAATTCTCTTAATCAATGTTTCATATGTTTATATTACAGACGCTTCATAGTTATTAGCTTCTAGGCGCGTCTTTCAACTATTTGTTAGACATTTTTACTAAGCAAGTGAACATATACAAAGTTTATTTTTAATTTGATAAATGGATAAAAAGATATCAAAATATTATTAAATAAATATTATCACAACTTAAATAATTAAAAATTAATTTAATAATGTTACTAATATTTGTAATTAATTTGCTACTAAACTGTTTACAATAATCTATAAATAAAAACCGACTTCTACACAAATATTACAGTTTTCTACTCAAAATTTGTATTAACCATAATAATATAAGATCTTTACCGGGGCGAAGGGGCTTTTTGGGCTCCCGCTCCCATATTTTAGTGTAATTTTAAAATAAACAAATAAAGCAACCGCGACTTTTCCCGAAATAAAGTTTTTAACTTTTAGCAATTAGCAATTCCACTTTTAGTGGAATTAGTGCCAACTCATATAGTTCATAAATATATACCTACAATCTCACTAAGAAATCAGTAAACAGAAATTTGAGAAAGAAGCAATTGGATAATCCCCAACAATAACTACACCGGCACAACCTGAACCGATATACAGACTCGACAGTTTGATATTGATTAAAAAAGGCACTAAAAATGTTTTCCAAACATTGCCGGAGCAATGATCGTAACTTGCATTTTATTGTTTTTCAAACGTGATATTATAATTGAGATAAACAAGGATATATTTTCTAGATGGATACAAAATTGACTCATCCAATATATTTGACTTAGAGCATTATGCTGTTGAGTGTAAAATAAAAAAGCTCCACCAAATGATTGGAACCAATTTGACAAGCAGATAATTCTAATGACGCCAGAATCATCAACACAACGCTCATCGTCGCTTGTAAAAACCACGAACATTAACACCAGTTCCAATTATAGTACATCTACATGAGCCACTCACATGACGAGCATTTGGTGACAAAGGAAACATGTTTCATCTAAATCATGGTTACGTGCTTCATTTGATGACACTTATACATTAGATTATCCAAAGAGACCATGAATAGACATTGATTAGGGCTTCTGTTGCTTCTATAAACGTTCACAACTCACGGTGGCAGTAACATATTCTGCATGTTTTAACAAAATATAAGTTTCTATGGATAAATTAGTTATCTTTACTCTGGATAGGGTGCCACCTGTGATTAAGGTAAACGTTTTCTAAATATAGGAAATATGTAAATTGTTATAGTACCTATCCCGATATAATTTAGACAGTTTAGCAGAGTGATATAGTCCTGGAGAGTGTTTTTTCATCAAACTTCAGTTATCTAAAAATATAGATTTTTAGCCCCTATGGTTTAAACGGAGATATTTGTACACCTTTCTGCCACATATATATGTAGATCAATAGAAATCTTTTTCTTGAGTCATAATAATAACAATGTTAATTGCATATATATATATGCTTTGAATATTGCATATTAATTTAATTGACTTTTCGAATGTCACTTTTGAAGCATTTGTAATTGACGACAATTGTCTGTTCTATAATAAAAACATGAACGTCTAATTTCATCCTTTTTATGATTCAATATATAAACATCTATTACACTTATAAATCAATAATCATTTGAATATGTTTATATGTACATGTATATATACATATATATGTTGCAGAATTTTGCTGTCTGTGTACTTCGTGTTACTGGTTTATTGTTTGAGTTACATCTATTCGCATTTATAAATAAAATATGATGCATTTTTTAGTGTATGACAGGTAATTCCATTTTTATCCAGTTTAATGAATTATTCAAAATAAAACAATGATAACATTTGTTGTCATAGATGTTTAAATATATACTATGCATATACGAACAGCTGTAGTAAGAGCATAATAAAAACGTTTTATTTCTAAACAAAATTAATACTTGAGATATTTAAAGTTCGCATGTCGGGAAATATTCTGGAATCCTTTTGAAACAAATTATTAAATTTTAATTGTTAAGCTTATTTTTTAAATAAAAACCGTTATAGTACAATATACGTATAGTTTTAGTTTGTGAAATAGTATTCGTTTAAGTTGTAGTTTTTATCATAAATGTAATAACAATATTCAAGTTTTATACAAAAACAAAACAAAAACAATTTAAACGTCTCTTTGTGACTATTTTTTTAAAAGCAGGCGTAATTATTGTAATATTATTAATAAATATAAAGGGGAGCTTTTTATCAGAGATTTGACTTGTTAAAATAATGCAGTTATTGAAAAGTTTTTTACAATTTTATTCTGAACATGCATATCATTTGTTAAAATCTTTTTGTAAAGCTAATTTTCTATACCCATATTGTCTATTAATACAAAAGTCAATTATGCCTTATTATACGCAATTATGCGAATAGATTCCAGTCCAATTCCCAAACTAAAAAAACTCTGTTTTCAATCTTTATTAAATTTTAAAACACAAACAAATTTATAAATACCATGTACTTATTATTCCATATTTATTCAAAATGATTCAAACATAGAACAAAAATATTTACGACCTAAGACAAGTCGGTGAGAACAGAACTATATTAATACGAATGCCAAAAATGTTTTAATATTTGTATAACTAATTTAATAGGTACCAGTTGATATTTAAGATTAAAATGGTTACATAATCATCTACTCTGACGTACACCATGTAAAATAACAGACACTGCATTTTGGATACAATATAAATGATATAATATATGTAGTATCATTAAGAAAATACATTTATTTCTTATATTTGTATATGTATAAATTCTTTCTTTACTTATTAAAGCTTCTAGATTATTAGTATATTTAAGTTTAAGTATTATATATTTTTAAAATATCAATCTAAAATATGATATAGTCTATACAAATTTTTCTTTTATATATAAATACATACATATTCAATATGGAAGAATTGTATAATTTTGTATAATATGTAGTTATAGTATATGAGGTTGTGTAAACAATTTTTTCGTGTAATTTGAAAATTATTAAAAACAATACAAATGTATTAAGTTATTTAGTTATACATTCATGTTTCAATTGAGGAACAATACATTTCATTCTTTAATTTTTTAAATTTACACTTCGTTATTGAAATATACTTCATACTAGAATTTATTAGAGAGCGTTACAACAATTAGAAGCGAATGTACCAGTTCAATAGCCAAGTATTATAATATAATAATGTAGCAGCTACATAAGTCATACATTGGTGAAATTAATATAAATAGCGCCATGTATAAAAAAACACATTGCATATAATAATCTAACAATTATGTAGGTACGATATATAGCCCTAGTTATAATGAGTTTATCTAACGCGTTATGTGCTATCAATCTTACTAAGTAAAACAATTATCATTTTAATAAATGTGTTTCTCACAAGCATAAACCACTGCAGGACCGGTTTCAATCTGGTTGGATCTCATCAGCTACAAGCAGGTTTGAACCTGGGTCGCCAGAATAGTAGACAAACGCTCTACCACTCGACTACTCAGGCTGCTTGTGAGAGTTAAGCCTAGCTGATGAGATCCAACCAGATTGAAACCGGTCATGCAGTGGTTTATGCTTGTGAGAAACACATTTATTAAAATATTAAGATCGCATATAGCACCCTTTATAATTATCATTTTAATCTAGATCAATATATACAATAATTCGTACAATATTCACGCTATTAGTGGACTTTACAACAACACCACTGCCAGAGTGCTCACCTCGGATGGTCCTTTAATACATCATCAGGGGTATTACAAGGCGACACCTTAGCACCATTCTTATTTGTGCTAATTATAGATTGGGTAATTCAAAACGCAGTCCCTGACAACTCTAATGAGTACATTATCAGAAAGTGTAGAAGCAGTTGGTCTCCTGATCAAATATTGTCTATCTTAGGGTACGCAGATAACCTGGCATTACTGGCTTCGACGCAAGAAGCTGGACAGCGATTGGTGACACAACTGGTAACAACAGCGGCCAGAGTGGGCCTACAAATCTACACCACGAAAACGGAAGTACTCATGATTCCTACCGGACTTCCAACGAACATCCTCTACAAGGATGAAAACAACGTGGACCATGTCACACGGACCTTTCCAAACGTCGTGGCCTCGCCTGGCAAGCTGTTCAGCGGCTTCGTCCAGTCTGTAACTCTCCCTCTTTGCCGGACTCTCTGCGCTTTATGCTTTTTAAAGCCACTGTTGAATCAGTGCTTCTCTAAACGCCGAAACATGGACATTAACAGACACCTTTCAAAAGGAACTTATAACGGTGTACACTCGAGATTGATTCGGCCTTTGGAATCCAGTAGCCAACTCGGATAACCAACCGGGCTCTATACAAACGAACAAACTTGACGCCTCCCAGTGTTGTTCTCCGAGAGAAAAGATTATCCTTAGCTGGCCATATCATCCAATCTGAAGAATTCTGTCACAAACCTATACACGGCGTGCTGTTATGGCACCAGGATAGACCTTTTCGCAGAGGTCAGGCCAATCGACTGACATAACCGTCCCGCCTCTTTCAAGATGCAAACATTCCTGATACGAACTTCCTTATTGGGTCACTAAGTTTCCAAGAGATTAGCCGCCGGTAATGCTGACAATACGCTTTAACAATTTTTGTTCTTTGTATCGTAATATAAATAAAAATAAAAATAATAAAATTCGTACAAGTTTGAGATTATTCAGAATATTGGGAAGAGAAATTAGGCAATAGATGCATGCAGCACATATTTATTTAATGAGAAGAAACAAAAAACTTTGCGTCTTGCGTTATGATGTGTGCATTTTTGTTGAGTGATTTAAGTCTGCTTTTTCAACACACTTATTCTATTGTAAACAATTAAATACTTAGATTAATATATAGTCACAATCAATTCACACCATATGCAACTCTGCAATATAACAAGCATTTATTATAATTTATACAATTATATCAACACCCGTTTAAACTTAGTCTATATACACCTATACTTATTGCAACAAGATAAAATATTATTATGTAATCCACTTTATTTAGTACTAATATACTTTTATTAATTGTATGATTTAATATAATACATTCAATTTAACTAAACATTAAAGAAAAACATGTTTTAAATAATTATACAGTTATTTTTAACAAAGCATTAAATCGAGTTAATAAAGTTTATTAAATATGAACTGAGAACTACATTATAGTTGTCTATAACGTAGTCCTCGACATATAGTAATTATACATTAATTATAGAGCAATTAGGTACTCTATGGTCCTCGATATGAAACCTATCTAATGAAACCAACACATTAATTAAACTTAACAATTGCAATAAGCAAAAGTGTAACTTTATGATCATAATCATAACTTACATGAATGGTAAAAATACGCTATTATTATTATCCTTTCTCCTAATATCTGACGTAATCACTTTTCTGCATTTTGTATAATATTCACGGTATAACTTATATACTGTAATAATATGATAAGACACATACATGATATAGGTACACACTCCCGCTCCGAAGTAAATTGCTCTGTGCGCTCAATAATTAGCCGTGTGTCTACTTTACATACCTATTAATATTAGCATAAATCAATTTAGCTAATGTTTAATTTTCCCCAAATCTTTATGTATGCCAATTTAGCCTCTTCGCCCTGCTTACTTCCTGATTTTGCCCCATTTAAAATAGCACCACAGGCCCGGCTACCTACCGGCAGATGGCAAAGCGCACTAACTCATTTTTGTCAATTATTGAGGATAAATCTAAGATAAATTTAAATTGTAAAAAGTTGGTTAAAGATATTTTTAAATGTTTTTTAAATTTTAAATAGAACTTAAAACTCTTGCTATCTACCATTGCATTGCATAAATGTTTATGATTCATTCTTTATAATTGAATATGAAATTAGATAATACGTTTTGCTTTCGGCTAATTTACATACGCATATCGATCGGTATGACAATAATTTACAAAGCTCACTAACTGGATTTTACAATTACTCCTGCTTGTCCCAGTTTAATTATAAACACGATTGCTACCATTATAAATATTATAACGATTAGAATAATAAACTTACTTATATAATTGTATAAAAGTATAAAATAAATACAGCATATATTTTAAATATATATATCGTAAAATATATTATAAAAATACTGTAAATAATGTAATTAAAAAATACAAAAAAATACTGTAAAACAGTATCAGCAATTTGGAATAATATAAAAAAAAAAATTATACCCATTTTAAGAAAATAATATAAGAAATCGTTATAAATACTCTATAATACAGTAAAATAGTGTACAGTATTATTACCCTGACATGTAGGTGTATATAAAACACGATATAGAGAAAGTTTTCGAAATATAGATTACAATTACACAAATATGAAAGTTATTGTAAATCTGCCACTGAGTTGTTAACAGTCACCTGCTCCCTTAATGCGGTAGTTGAGAGACATCAAAAGACACAAATTATCCAAATTATCGCTCTTTTCTTCGTACACAGTTCACAATTTTCTTTTCGGGAAGACGGCAAAGGCGATTTTGATGAGAATGTCATTAGTGTTGCTGCGTCGCTGGTGGCGTCGCTGTGTCTCTGTTTGCAGAATACACTTTATCTCCGCATGCGGCCATCATTTCCTAGGTATAGGAACGACTATGTCTCCAGACTTTTGAAGATAATGTTTCGGCTAATTTCAAGAATTGTTAAATCTGTAGATACTCCAGATAATACAGATATGTGCCATTCATATTTTATATATCGCACATATCGAAATATTATATTATTTTGCACTATAATCTGTAATTAATATAATAATAGATGACCTAATAATATCATAATTGACAATAGTTACTTTGATATATGCATCCTATGAGCTGGGTGCATGATACAAATGCATAAGCGATCTCATCATATAATATAATATCACGATTATATAATATAATCCAGACACGAGTCAAACACCAAATACTATATCACTCTGATGAAACGACTAACATTGACGAACAATAAATAGATCAAGAAAATCAGTCATAGAGCAATTAGTGCACTTTGCCATAGTGTAACTAGATGGAATTTGAAACTAAGCAAATATTGCAAACTTTTATAGATCAAACGTTTTAATTAAATAATATTTGAAAGCAAATTTTACACAAAAGTAGCTCATTAACCTAAAATATAATAATCTTTAAAAATTTAATTTTTGAAAAAAATGGAGTTAGTGCACTTTTCCATCTGGCGGGTAGTATTCATAAAATCTAAATAGTAAAATTGTGACAAATATGATATGTTTTAAATGTTTTACATTCATGCACTGCCCGCTCTGTTCATGACGCGGGATATATACTTAGAAATTTTTACCATTCAAACTTGTTCTACTTAGATTTTCACGTATTGCCACCAATAAACTGTATTTTGTATTTTTCTGATTTAGTTTATATTTAGTTTAACCAGGATATAATTCTACCTCTCTCTACTTTTTAATAGAAAAACCGGGCTTGATTTTACGTTAGAATATATCTATACGGTAATAACATATTTAATATAATTAAACGAGGCGGCATGGCAATGTTTGTTACGGAAAGTGTCATAAATCCTCTGCATATAGAACGATATAATCAAAGTTGTGATTTACAAAAAGTTGTCGACATTGCTATATGTACCTAGAATGTATATAACAATAGGAACAAATCTTACAAATGGTTGGCTATGGTATATTTTTACTGGTGCAAATAGGAATGTACCTATTTTCTATTGTTAAAAAACTAATTAGGTATTACACAATAGTAAAAAGAGTAATACAATAGCCAGAAATGATTTCTAAGTGTTTTCATTTAATATTTATAAAGTTTAATAGGTTCAAATCGTATTTACTGATTCACATATCAATTTTTAATATATAGTATATAATATAGAACCCTATAATATAGCATTTATATATAATAACAATAACAATACAACGTTCAAATAAGTAAAAATAGTTACTATCATCCCACTGCATATTTGTAACAAAGTTTTTTAACTTCAATTATATAGATACTTTGAAATATATGAATTTTATTACGTGTTTTCATATTGACATATAATATTTATTTATACTTTTGCATGGATAAAAGGTAACGTTAAATACAATTTCAAATCTATTTATATTCTTCAATATAAAGTACTGTCTGTTAAAAAAAATCAGCAGATTTATTTATAAAAGAGACTTATTAAAATGAGTTTTTAAGGACGACTAATATAAGATATTTTAAGACGTAGCTACATATTGTTAAACACATTTATATGAATCTTATTTTTAAGAAAGATTATGACGCTAGAATATTGCTAAAACGTAATAAATAGAGTAGTAAAAAACCAATCTCAGTGTTAATCATAAAGAAGTAAAAAATCCCTATTTATAAACAAATAAATAAAAATATATATATTTCGAGACGTTTCGGTTAGTACTAACCATTATCAATCTAATATTAATAAGGAGACAAATGGTACATGACTTATCATACAATCGAATACAGTTAACTTAAGAAGGATTACATAACATAAAAGAACAAATAGTTTTGCATAAGATACGATTACATAACTAAAACAAATAATAAATCATGATACACTTAACATAATAAAATCGCAGAAAGGTATAATCCATTTTATAGTCATCAATAACGAGAAATACAAACAAAACGAACCTAAGGTTGTGTAGGAAATAAAGAAGAGAACCTGAGAGCATTAATTACAGATTTAGCTGTCTGTATTAGCTGAATTATTAATATTTAAAAAACCGACGTTCAGATTAAGGGTGGAATGCAAAAACCGTCCTAGCTAATTTATGAGCTCTTCAAATCTTTACGATTTCCTCCAACCATTGCGAAACACTTCTAAAAGTTGGGACGGTTTTCGTATTCCACCCTAATATTCCATTTAAATATGTGATTTGATTGTGTTCATTGTATCATGATTTATTATAGCTTTTAATTATGTAAACTTATATTATATGCAATACTCTTTTTCTTTTATATTGTATATTGCTTCTTAATATAGCTGTCTTCGCTTGTATTTAAAGCCATGTACCATTTGTCTCCTTATTAATATTAGATTAATAATTAGTAGGTACTAACCTAAACGTCTCAAAATTATTTGTATTTGTTTATAAATTGTATTTATTTACTTATTTATTGTTTTAACGTATTAGCTTACATCTCTATTTCGGATAATTCCAATTTGATTTATTTCTAAAGTTGGCGTAGAATTATATAATATAATATATTTCATTTTATTTTATTTTATATACTTATAGTAATATATTTGTAACTTTTAGTTGCAATTATATATCACAATACAAATACAATGCTTTTTTAATAATATTGTCTTAATATTAAACGGCAGCTGGTACTAAAAATAGAAGTGTTAATATGACAAAACGTAACCACTTTAATATTTTAGATTGAAATAATAGTAATGTATATTTAAATGGCTACTGTTGTTCCTAATCTTAAAAAAATTATAGATACATATTTTAAAAATGCTCAAATATATAAAACAACTTATAAAAATACAGATAAACAGTACCATACACATAAAAAGAGATCAGTACATGAGAAAAATAACTGAGACACCCTGTGTCTCGATCAAAATATAATATCTAAGTTGAAATATGTTTGATAATTACTTGAGAATAATTTAATTCATGAAACACATTATATTGGCTTAAAACGGTTAATGGCTTACCTTTTTAATATATGCACTATAGAATTATACTGGGGTATTTTAAAATATATATATACACTTTGTAGTTTTTAAAGTGTAAGATACCTTTTGACCCATGTACGTTTAGAAATGTCACCCATTAATAGAATATATGAGTAACATGTTTTATACAGTTTTAAGACATTCAAATCTATCGTTATGAATATGATGAAATTGACAGTTCTCTGAATAATTTGCATAGAGGTAATTCAATACCAAATTATCAAATTGAAAAATATAATTTCATCGTAAATGTCCAATTTTGTTAATTTTGCTGTATGTTTCATTTTTTAATCTTACTACAATAATACACATTTTAAAATAAAATATTCTGCACTAAAATATGTTTAACTACTACTATTTCTGCACTACTATTTATAATTTGATAAATTGAGCCATAATATTTACCAACATAAAATGTTGCGTCTATGGTCTATTAGTACTTGATAAACTTGATAATAATGCATATAGAAAGCTGAAAATTTACATTGTAGAATACGTTTACCTTTATTAAAGAACCTTATTTACCTAACCTAGTCACTAGTTTTTTCATAAACTTTTATGTAGATATCATTGTGGACGACAGCAGGTTGATAAACCAGCTGTCAAGTGGGGTCGATTGACTTCAACGTTTTGATGCACACTGGGAAGAAAGATGCTTGCCAAGCTCTTTAATCATTATACGAGCTATTCGCCTTGCTTCGCTTATTTTAGCCTTTGTATTTTTCATGTTTAATAATAATAATATTTAAAAGTATTCGCATGAAGATTTTTTGATTTCTCCTTTGTCATACTGTTCAGTTATTCAGTAACCTATTCAAAATAGAAAGCCAAATTTGATGCGATTATTTAATCCTATTTTAATTGTCAATTTTGTAAGATGTTTACACTTTAGTCAAGTTACATTTTGAAATTTGTTTGTATGAAATGAAATGTTAGACATTAGTTACAAATATATAAGATTAGTTACCTAGCATATTTGACTATAAATGACGATTTTGTAACATTCCAAATTCGTGCAAAAATTAGACAATTATTGTGACGCGTTTGGAGCGCGTAATTTATCATAATATTGGAACATTCCAAATCGTCCATGGTGTCACATTGTTATTGGGGACACGTACTTTACGCCTTTTTATTTGATTGCATCAATTATAGATGCATGGCATACCTGCCGCATTGTTTTCATACTTTGTATTTGAGCTCATATTTTGCTACACGTTTTTATTTATATAAATTTTATTTAGGAGGATAACTGTAATATCAACAATTATAAACAATGTAAAAAAAATCACATTAACTATTTATAAAAAGTATCTAAATATTTCATGAATACAACGGAGTGGAGTAATTAATACACTTAGAAATGAAGTTTATTATAAGAGGTAATGTTTCAGTTCCTTCACGAACCATCTTCAAGTAAGTAATAATTCTATAGCGGACGAGTAGCAAAATATACAGTACATAATAATGAATCAGACAATAAGTAAGATTACATGAGAGACTATGATATTAAAAGAGATTGAGAACGTAATAAAATCACTACAAGAATGTAGAGATTGAGAACGTTTTAAATTAAGTTCGCGATGTCTGGTAATTATCTCCGGGACTTCTAAAACTATGTAGACAATCAATTTAGATTGTAGACGAGCAATAACCGTAAAGTTCTCCTCTTTAATTGCATGACATGTAGACTGGACATTTTATAGATCACTGTAGAGAGGGATCGAGAATATTCATTGATGCTTTGATAGATGTATCCGCATGTGAAGCTCGTATTGCAAGAGCACTGATTTAAATAGATTACATTTGAATTATTGTGAAATTCAGATTTTCCTTATTTTTTTTAGCCAGCATGTCAGAAATTTTTTTAGACAAATATAAGTGAGATGGACAAATGTATCTTCGTAGATATGTGACAGAGTTGTGCGTAGAACGGTTGCGGCAGCTTTTGTTTTGTAGGGTAAGATAACTTTAGTAGAATCTTCTCTTTTTGATACTTCCGTTTTTGTGACAATGAATGAAACAAATTTAGACACTTGTTTGTCAAAAAGCTGTTTCGGATAAACCATTTTTGAAAAAGTGGTGGCCAAATTTATGCGCTCTGTATTAACAACATACTAATTAGTTCCCAAGTTGTATATGCCCGATTAAGCATCGTCACGATAAGTAGATTTTGTAGACATTATCTGTATGACTCAAATAGTGAAATAGGAGACTTTTGTCGGTAGGCTTGTGGTACACAGTAGTCTTCAGGCAATATTATTAATAATATATATTATATAATACTTCTCGACGAGTATTATAATTTGCTGAACAAGTTGTTTGATATTGCATATTTTGCGTGTTTTTAAACTATTAATGAACTAAATACATTGTCCTTATTACCTTTTGTAAATTTGCGTATCTATTCGAGTATATTTTCCAGCATTACAAAAATGTCTCCTAATGTGCCTGGATGCATTAACATTTCACTCCAATTACCAAATTTAATGGACTTTATAAATAATTTCTTTAAGTCGGAAACGGATATAGACATATAAATTGAATGTACAGATAAACAAAATATTTTGAAATAACTTTTGGATGTTTATTACAATCAATCATATAAAGTTCCAGAAAACAATATATCTAAGAGAAAATGTAACTTATACTATAAATACTAACTGGTTATTTCATAATTACATAGAGCGAATTCCCAATACAATGATTCCGATCATATGTGATTTCTTGCTGATTGAATGCATTATTTAAAAGTATACTGTTATTGTTTCTTGGTTTAGTAAAACAGCTGAATAACTTAAAGAAACCACTAAAATATCATTAAACTATAAGGTTTTTTTATATTTTATTATTTTAAATTGTTATATCTAATTGTAATTAATGTTTACAAAATTTGACATATTATGGCATTACTCTTTTTTATGGTTTTAAAAACTAATACGAAATATTACACTTTAAAAACCGGTATTTTCGAATTTTTACATTTATGTATGTTTAAATAAAATTGTTTTTATATTAGGTCAATAAGGTATCAAATTACAAAAGTTACATTTTAAAATATTTGTATTATTTTATTTACCTAATGTTTTCATTAACATTTCTTTAAATCATTTACATGTACTCATATATTGAAATACATAAGCATACATTTTCAGAACATATGGTTACAAATGGTTAGATTTGTGGTCAATATACAAAATGAATATTAAAGATTTTAAGTGAAAATAATATAAGTCACCATTTATATTATAATATTATTAGTATTATTATAATATATTATAATAAATTCAACATTGGACTTACGTAGTTTACATTATTTAAATAAATTATTAAAATTGTTTAAATATGTGATTATTTCTTTCTTATTGTTAATTTCAATTTGGATAAATTTCATAAAATGCTTCTTCTAACATGAAAGATATGTATATTCTAAAATTGCACATATTTAATTGTTATCTAATTTCGCAACTCATAAGACCACATGCTTCCTCGGTTATATCCTTTCTCTCGTTATGATATCTTCTCTTTCTTACAGGATACTAAAACACAATTAAATGAATTTGTTTAAATGAAACGTCAAGTTTGTAGGTTTTCTGTAGAGTTTTTATATTTCTTTAAAATGCGTAAAATTGTGTATCTATAATTATTAGTAGTGATCATTAAACGTATAGGAATCAATGTATAATACTGAAAATTTGAATTCCTAGAAAAATCACATGTGTACATGAATATTAAGAATATAAGCTTATAAATAATTAACAAACATAAACAAAATATAAATTCAGTGTGAAGATAATAATTGAAATTAGTTGGCATTTTTAGTATAAGTATTATTGAATGCATTAGTAGATAAAGGATTAAACATTTGTTGGTGTCTGGCAATTCAACAAAAAGAAATATTAATGTTTCTAGAATATTGATAAGTTTTTGCGGCTTTAGACTGTCTTTATGAGCTCTGGATTTGAGTTAGCTTTGAGCAAAATGTACGCTGCAAAGTTTTACACACGTTTAACATGCCTATATTATTAAAGTGACTGCCATTTATGAGAATTGGTGTATCTTAACACATGCATTATTATCTAAGAGAGAGTAACATGGCTTTTCTTAAAAAATATGACTCGATTTCTTCTTTTTTCGTGTAAATCATCTGTGTACCACATGCATGTCACATTTTTTGCCATATCAGAGATGTTGCACAAGTATATCAAAAATGTAAATAGAATTTATCGGTACTTCGAATACGATCGGATAGCCATTTTACGAAATATTTCAACTTTCTGTTATTTCATGTTATTCAGTAATCTTAATTATAACTGGAAGTGATAGCAGCTACACTACATTAATGCACTTTTACTTCAAACATTTTTTAAAGCTGCAATGTACTTTCTTTCTGTTTATGAGTTATTCAGTATGGCAGAAATTTTTTTAATTAACATTAGAATAATATTTTTGGAGTTATATGTGTTCAAAGTGATACCGGTTTTTTAATTAAAAATATAAGATAAGTGTAGTATTACAATAAATTTAATTTCTTTTATATACTCCTTAACATCATAATTTGCATAATGGAAGAATTGAAGATGCAATTACGAATGCGCAACCATTTTATAGTTTGGTTATATATAATAATGTAAAATATTGTGAATTATTAAAATTATATAACTTTACTACATAATAAATTTATATTATAAGTATAAATTTTTGATAAATCGACAATTTTAATAAAATGAATGATTAATTAATTAATTAACCGTTTTACTAATACTTAGTATAATAATAAGTATATTTTGTCACTATTATAATCATTGTATGCAGCTGAATATTATTCAAACTATACCATTACTTGGCTTCCTAATAAAAGCAATTTATAAATGATAATGTTTTAATGAAAAAAATACACTTTGAACACTTAAAACTATTCACAACAAGAACTTTAAATAAAACGTTATGATAAACTATATAACAAATATTTTTATTAAACAATGTTTTATATCAATTGTTTACATGTATGTACATTTGTCATTTTTTCTGTAGTATATCATATTTTTCATATAATAGTCAATTATTAAAATTGTTATAAAGTAAAATATCATGTCTACAAATAATTTTTAGCATTATTACATTATACACATGGATGTACTCTTAGTTTCGATACACATATGTATGTCTGTAATATTAATCTGTAGACATGGATAACTTCCATTTTTAACATGTATGGTTCTAAAACGGGATTCATAAATACATTAACCCTTTAACGACCGTGGGGTGCAGGTGCATCCCAACCCATGTTAAGACACTCCTCCTGTGTTCATTTATGAAGTCTAATGTTTAAAACTCTCTGACATCTCTGAGTATATTGTTCTTTATACGAAAATTAGTTTGGCCCAAAAAAAAATACATTTGTATATTTTTAGCAAGGCTTTTAAATTTACTGACGTTAACGACCGCTGGGGTGCAGGTGCACCCCACAACATGTTGGTTGGTTTTGATAAGGTTTATTGAAATATAAGATTAGGGATAGGGTTTGGAATTGTCCTGCACAGAATATATGCCTACTATTCCTTCATGTCCCAACCAAATAACGGTAATAAGATGTTATAAATAACATAGGTAATGGCACATTTTAATAAGCCAAGTATAAGTAGGTTTGAACTAAGTATAAATACCTTCTCAAATGCTAGCCGATAGAAGAAAGGAAACTACATCGAGTGTTTTTGGATTTTAAAGGAACATGACTATGGTCTCCTATGTTCCAAAGAAAAACCGTGTCGTCATTCAGCTATTAACTTTCCATCACACCGATACTGTCGCTGACAATGAGGCCAAGAAGCCAGAAATCGTGTTGGACTACAACAAGCACAAGGCCGGTGTCGATACCCTCGACCAATTGGTGAGATGGTATTCTTGTCGACGTAAGTCCAGAAGATGGCCGTTCACTATGTTTTGCAATATCCTAGATATCGCAGCATACAATGCGTTTATCCTGTTTCTCACAGTCCATCCACATTACGCTAACCGTCAACACACAGAAGAAGGTTATTTTTTATTGAACTCGGAAAGAACCTCCTGCCTGTCCACATCGCTGTCCCACCTGCTCCTGCACTGGGCCCTGCGACTGCTCCAGCACAAGGAAGATGTCACGTCTGTCCAAGAGCGCACGACAAAAAAAGTTGCAACAAGTGTGCTGCATGTGGTCATTTTATCTGCAAGCAACACTCCAAACTGGTATGTATCAATTATTAGTTTTATGATATCTATTTATCTGACATTGACTCTTTTTCAACCAAAGACTGGTTTATTTTACATAATGTTTTACGTTTTCTCTTATTCCAAGAAGTCTAAATGCTGTATATTTGTATTCTCTAATATTGTTTTATGATATCTATTTATCTGACATTGACTCTTTTCAATCAATGACTGGTTTATTTTACATGAGGTTTTACGTATTCTCTTATTCCAAAAAGTATGGATTCTGTATATTTGTATTCACTAACATACCTATGTTTCCTATTGTTATAAATAAAGATTTTTCTTTCTAATGAAGTAAGCATTTTATTTATTTTCATAAAAAATAATATATACATGAAAAACAGCGAATAAAACTAACATCCATAGAAAGAATTGTCTGGGGTGCAGCTGCACCCCAGCCGTCGTTAATGTAAGTTTTTTACCTGGTCGTTTAAGGGTTAAACATACATGTACTGTTTCTTGGGGTGGCGAACATGCATATTAAAAAGTGGGATTTATATATGTGTACATAATATTTAAAATGTTCAGTGTAATGCACATGTTCTAACATTGAGTGAAGGAACAAACACATTTTTGTGGACAAAAGATTACCACGTATATAATACGATGCTATCTTTGTGAATAAATTCAAAATTGTTAGCTTTAAAGTTGATTACACCAACGAAGACTTCACAACAATATTCCAAGATATGAGTTAAATAACTTGGATAGATTCCTTCTTAAGTAGGAAGCGTCTCAGAATCAGAAGGTAATTAACAACGTTCCGTAACAGGGAATATCATGTTTTCAATATGGGTTCCATGTAAGCTTTTCCTTGAAAGTCACACCAAAAATTTGAAGAATGTCAACTTTAACAATATCATTGATAATAGAATACAAAGTAGGTTTTGAAGGTATGTGTATCGTTTTGGTTTAAGTTAAATTAAATGAGAGGCCATTTTGGGAACATCAGTTAGAAAGGTTTTGAATTTCAGGATAACATATATCAGTGTTTAAGTCTAGACTTAAACACTGATATAAAGAGACGTCTTTTTTATAAGACCTAATAGACTATGTGTGTCACTAGCGAATTCGATCATCCCAATCGAGTGTTTTTATAGTTTGATTAAGAAGACGAAAACTGCAAACAAATATGGAGAAAGTAATCTTTGAATCCCCCTTAAGAAGACACATCAAGAAACATCCACATAGTTACTGACAAAAGTACCAAGTTGAATTCTTTGAATGCTTTTGTAGAAACAATTTTTGATCCGGAGAGTAATCCTGTAAATACTGAAAGGGAGGCGAGACGAAAACATAGTTGGCGTCTGAGATATTGTGAAAAGCGTTATTGAAGTCAATACAGTCATGGTGGTAATACGATGATATTCAAGGTCACTAGGACTTGTGATACCTCATACAAGTTTCAAACAAAAAATTAATTGGATTTGTGTATCTAACTGGACAAATGATTTAATGAAAATATTTCATGTTGTTCAAGATATTTCTTAATGTAGTTAGTTTATATTTATAGCAGTCACTCTTGAATTTGACTTAATGCTTATAAAACGATTTAAACTTACATTCACGCATATATGTATATTACGATGAAATCACATAATCTTTGTTTTTTCACGATTATTGAGTTAAAAAAATGGAAATTTGAAAGTAAGGCTTGATTTAATTTAATTTAAATAAATGATGACACTTTTTGATACTGATAATATAGGTCCCAGCGAAAAGTCTTGTCGTTTTTTATGTAACATTTGAATATCATTTTAATGATATATACATACATGCTGTAAAATTAAATTTGTTTATCTGAATCAATTGTTATTTCGGGAATCTAAAGGGAACTGTTCAGTAGCTTCAAACTAAACTTTGCTTCAAAGCGGCAAAGGAGATTAATGATGCATTGGCTATTGAAGCTATGACTAATGTACGAACTTGCCAGTGTTAGTTTACTCGTTTAAAAAGATAGCGATTTTGAGTTGATAACAAGGAACGAGAAGAAAGATTAAGGCTGGACATCGATGAAGACATAAAGCAGTACCTGTAGGTTGCGATAACCATGGGGATCTTGACTCTACTGTGATGGATCATATGTATGAGGGGTCCTTAATTCTATGTTTCATGCAAATGTGTCCCACATGAACTTTCACCTGAAAGCAAGCTGAATTGGGTCTGAATATGTAACAGACTACAATTCTCAAACACTAAGGTAAAAACTTTTTTTTTGGCAGGTGGAGATACCCCGACAGTTCAGAACTTCTGGAAAAAATGAGCACCTCAAAAAACTATGGCTGCTTTCTTTTGGGACAGCAAAGGAATCATCTTGCAGACGTTGTTACAACAAAATCAAAATATGGACTCTGTGGCATATTGTAATCTGATGCAGCAATTAAAAATTAACGTGTATACGAAAAGAAGACGGTATTTAGACACGGACAATCACAGTATCAACATTCTACAGGACAACGCGCGTCCTCACACTTTTCGAGATACCACGGAGAAGCTCCAAGTAATCACCCCGCCGTGCATCCTCATCCCCCGTATTCACCGAACATAGCGCTCAGTGACTACTATTTTTGTTTGTCAACGAAGTCTTATTTCAGTAGAAAGCGCTATTCTGATCGCACCAAATTCAACGCAGCTGTTGAAAATTTTATCGACCTCAAGAGCGAAGTTTTTTCACAACTAGGATCAATATGCTTCTGGAGCGATGGAATATGTGTGTTGAGGCAGATGGTGACTATTTCTACTTTTCTTTTTTATTAAGTACTTCATTTACAAATTACAATTTACAATTATGTTCGAATATACATATATGTTAATTACAAATATATTCAATTTCACTTAGGTATGTTACTTAAAAAATGACAACAATTTCCGCTGGGATCTATATTATTATTTCTATATGATATGAAAATCAATATAATCTACTGCTTAATTTTCTATAAAACTGAAAGAAGTATAATATAACTGTTATATAATCTAAATCTTAGATGTGATTTTTATTTTGACAAAAGCTGCTATTTTAAAATGAAGCATTTAAAAATTAACATTTAATGTGAGTTTATATAGGCATATATGCATATATAAATATTTTGCAAAATAGTCACATTCTATTTGTAAAATATTCTTAGAATTTTTTTTCTGAGCCGTTTTATTAAAAATAAAATCAGATTTTAGTGATAATATAAAAAAATTTCAGTTAGCACTTGCGTTGTTTCTTTAGGTTAAAGCTTATGTTTAATGCAAACCTAATTGAATTCGACACTTTAGCTCTTTGTATTATTTTAAGTAGTTTAATACCGTCTGTCCAAAAAGTCTGTGTGTATAATAATTTGTTATTTGTATTTAAAAAATATACATACATATTAGTTTAAACATGTTACTTTTCTGGATCAAAGTATATTTAAATATTTAGATGATTCAGTTCAACTACAAGAACCAAAAACAAGAGCAGAATTGCACACAAGTGTTGTTACTGCTTGGCAATTGATGGAGAGAAGCAAGATTGTTGATGCTGTTCGTCATCAAACTATAATACGCCGTCAAATTGTTACTCATGGAGGAGTAACCGATTTGTTTGACTCTGTTATTACGTAAATATAAGTTGTGTTTAGTAAACATGTTTAAACTGATATGTATGTATATATATATTTTAAATACAAATAAAAAATCATGACTTTTTGGACAGACGATACTTTAAAGAATTACAAACATAACTATAAACGTCAAAATTTGTAAAGTTCACTTTCATAGTTTAACTTTTAAACTAAAAAATAAGTGGATTTGTTTATCTAAATATGTGAATATATGTTCCAAAAAAGTATTTGTCTGTTGCATTTTTCAGAATATTTTAAATTTAGAGAATAAACACATCTATTTGACTAGATTAATCATACATGTATTTGAGTAAATATCATCTTACGTTATTCTCACAATTATTGACCAGTTTTTATATAGCTGTCAATGTTTTCTTAAATTACCGTGGTTAAATATGTATGTATATATATGGACTTCTCAAAATACTGATAATGACCAATACTATACTATTTATATCAAATTTATACTTCATGATTTTTTATCGTCTAAGCTTTGCTAACAAATTGGGAAACAAAATTTTCTTAAGTATACATAGAACTGAATGTTTAAATAATTATATAAATTATAATTTATTTTTGATAATAATATTTATAGTTAATAAAAAATAATATAATATAAATAAATATGTGTTCCTTATTCTAACCAAAGTTTATATAACATTTATTTATAAACTAAGTAAAATATAATTTTAATTTGATTTTAACATGCTACACTGTAACATATACGAGTACATATATACTATATATACATATATATTATTTTATCTTTATTATTATATGCAATTGCAAATCTTTTTTTTGTTATATATCTTTTTTCTTATTATATAATATACTACAATAAAATTAAAATTCCTTAATAACACATCTTACCCCGATTTATGTAAGAACTTAATTGTATTTTCTTTTACTGTTTAGTGCAATAAATGAATAAATCCTATGAGTTCCACACTTCGGTCACGCTGCTGTTTCACTCATATAATTTATTATATCAGTCACATCTGTATAGAGGTGCAGAGCAGTCACCTCCATGTCATATGCTCGGAAAATGACGTCATAAATATTAGGATTATTATCTGCGAATAATATTGCCTCCGTCTGTGATTTCAGCTCAACTGGCGATAGCTATACATATGTATAAGTATCTGGTGATAAGCCGCCTCACAAATTGCTTAATTGTTATATCAAAACTGGATGTTCAGATAAAGTAGGATTCTCATGATAATAAATTGTGTCTAATTGAAAATTTAGTAAGTTCTAAAAAAATAGTAGTTCCAATAGTAATACATACTTCAGTTGTAATTGTAGGTACTTTAATGTACCTTTAAATGGTTTATTCATAACATTTTAATTTTAAAATTTTGAACCGTAAAGCATGCAAATTAATATGAAAGTCAACTCGAATTCTAATGTTACGTCTTAATTGTCTTCTTACGTAATTGAATCTGTTAAATACTGACGAAGAGTATGACCTCAAATTAAAATTGTATTTCGAATACGATATATAATTAATTATTTGTTTTTGCCCCCCTTTAAAACAGCAAATAAGTGATATTAATTATAATATGTGAGGTGTGAAAATTAATCAACCTTTATTAGTATAATTGCTAATTCATAAGAAGAGTTAGATATAATATGTAGTCTGTAAAATTGTGTGTGAGATGTGCAAATAATATTAGCGACAGTATTTAACAATCAAAGATATTTCCGCGTTTCTTATGGAGCTGGATGGGTTAAAATTGTGTTTAGGGTTGTAATTTTAGAAATACTGTAGTTTTGTAGTCAAATGAGACAATAAAAGTATATAATTAATAAACACAAAATTAATGTATAATAATGTTGTGTTTGAGTGCAAATTTTTATGAAATAATTATTCATTACAATTCTGAAATAACTAAGTGCAATTATTAAATCACTGTTTTTAATTGTAAAAGGTTGTTTTATTTTCTCATTGTTCTTACGTGGTTCTCTTTTCTTAAAACCAATTGTCTGTTGTTCACCAACGTTCCATTTAATTAATTTTGTTTTTAACTAATTTTAGAATACAAATATTTAAAAAATATTTTTGTAAATTTATAAAAATATTTGCACAAAAACAAAACATTTATTTAGTATTGTACAGGGTGTCTCAAAAGTTACGCATCAAGTTGTGCATAATAAATATATATTTATAAACAAAATTGATCACGTTCTCATAAGTTTGTTAACTTATAGTTATTTGTTTGCCATAGTCAAGGTTGTATCTATGATTCCATAGATGCACAAGTTAAACGATGAAAAAGGAAGACAGACAGACTATCGACTAATGTTTGGTCTTAATTATGTTAATTATTTTTACATAACAATAATTTACATAAAAGATCTGTACCTAATTGACTCAATGTTCTCAGAAATAAATGATTGGTAAAATGGATATCTCATTTCTGATTGTCATATTTTCCCTATGATGCGTGACATTTGTGACACCCGGTACTAACGGAAATATCCATAATTTGTATTTGCGATTATTTCAATAATTTCTCAATAAGCTAACTGCTCAATAAAATGAATAAAATAAAATTTTCACAATAAAAAAATAGAAAAATTATATATATCTTTTGGAAAATATCGAACTTTCTTAGAATAGCATTTATATAGATGCATGTTTTATCCAGATATATAATAACAAAGTGTGCGTTTGAGAATCAACAATAAATATATTACATGAACATAATCATTTCATTTTACTAGTGGAATATATTATTTGTATCGGGCTATGTAACAGTAAACGATTTTTTTTTATTCACCCACTAACAGTGGATTATTGTTTAATACCCAGTTATTTATTTTTCGTTATGTTAGGATAAAATCATGTAATTACCAGGAGAAAATCATTTAACAGGAGAAAATCATTTAACAGGAGAAAATCGTGTGTGAATAAATTGTATTAACTACCTGTTATTGCGGAGTTAAACTTAAATATACTCGTCGGCTGCGCCGACTCGGTATATTAGCGTTTAACTCCTGATAACAGGTAGTTATCCTATACTTAATAGTTTGACGAAAAAATTATGTAATTGAGTCTTTTAATATTAACCGAATTATCTACACCGAAAATTTCAATATATATCATTTAATGTCTCAGTTGGTTCCTAAATGGGACCGAGAATAGATAGCTCAACTTATAAGTGAGCAGCTGTTAGTTTCAGATAAGGTTTGTTGTTCCAATCCGTCAGGGCTCACCTCGACTGGGCAGTTCCCGAGCCTCGCGTGAGATACAAGCAGACGAGAGCCAGAATCCGGACATGGACAGCATCTACGCGCACATCAAGAGGATCTATGGAAGCAGACAGAACTCGATCGTCAACTTCTCTCTAGCTGCTCAATTGGAGGGAAAACAGTGAGTGGAGAGGCTTTAGTCATCATCTCCAATCTAATTGCGACTTTTGTGGTGCTAGTTTTGAGTTGTTGTTTCAGTTATTTGGTTTCTTTCATATTTGTATATACATTCATCTATGTATAATCGATTTACTTCGTAAAAACGAATTATTGAACACATGCACTTACTACATATTTAATTAATGTTAGTTTTAAGGTATATTATTTTGAAATGTTGAAACATTTTTTGTCATACTTATAGGTAACACCAAAGGAATAGCAAACAGGTTATTTTTAAAAATATAAAATAAAGGAAATATAGGTACAGTAATAACCCATCTTTCACTTCTTCTTACTGAAAACTTTGGTTCATATAATTTTAGATTATATAATAAGTTTATCCTAATTAACAAACAAGATATGAGGCTTGCACTTTACTTTAGTTAATAATAATTTAGATTTAGTATTGTATATCTTGTTATTATGAAGTATATAGGTATGATTGTATATAGAATATATTTCAAAATGATATTATGTAGAACAATTTTGGGTGATTGTGGAGTACTTGGCCGTAAATTAAATTTGTTTCGAAAAATAAATGAAACGTCAACAAACTAAAAATAAATGTAATTAACAAGTAATTAGATATACACTATTAAAAGCTGGTGGCCGCTTGCGTCCGCAACCACACCACGATTAGCAAGCATCTCACTATCCTTGATGATAGTATTACGATATATAAATATAGTGTTTGATTTGTTGAATGAAATCTGCCCATATATCTGAATAGTTAATTTCTGATTTGGATAACGATTTTAATCATTAAATTATAGAAAGATAAAATTAAAAAAATACATAAAAATTCGTCGCGAGCAGGACTCGAACCTGCGCGGGGAAACCCCATTGGATTTCTAGTCCAACGCCTTAACCACTCGGCCATCGCGACTCCTGTCATCTTCTAAATGTTTCTAAATGCAGATAACAGTTAGATCTGTGTTTTTAATTTTTTAGCATTCAAATTGGTAACTGGAAAGTGTATAAAAAGCATTTCTTTTAAAAGTGTGTTGCGCAATCTCTATTGTTCCTTTGACAAGTGTGGTTATTATATGAGAAAATTGCTAATATATGTATTATAGATTAATTTTCCCACTGAATATTTCTTTAATAAATATATTTGATTAAGCTTTCTAAGCTACTCATGAGTGTATATGCAACTAAATTAAACAAAAACATTGTACACCAGTATACCAATAACCAAATCTGTTAAGCATACAAGTATAATTAGAATATTTAGATAGTCAATTAACAATTTAACAGTAGATTTTAATCTTTATAACCAACATAAAGTAAGTAAGTAAAATTAAATTTATTAAACATTTCGGCAGGCAAAGAATGACTATATTATATGCATATTCATATTCAAATCACTGTTGGGACGATCTAAAAATGTTTGATTTTTTACTCTGAAATTTATCAAGGGATCAAAATGTTTTAAACACAATAATATGGCTTTAAAACTTTTATTTGGTTTAATTTATCAATAACAACATTTTATACTTATTTTACATCATTTGAAAGCAGCAGACAAATGTAAATACTATGTGAACACCTATTAACAACAGTTTTTATATTTATTTTACAAAACTTAAAATGAGTAGTATATGCAAGTAGTATAATAACACTGGTATCGTTTCTGCAGCATTCACAATCTACCCACAACACGAGAAGGCCGGTCCACTTCTGTCATCCAGGACGACATCTCCCAACTCTTCGACCTTCTAGCAGGTGGTAGCTCAGTGTCCTTAAATCTGGGTTCCAATGATGGGAACGAAGCTGACAATGATGATGACCCGGCCTCCACTGATGAGCCCGTCACCAACATAGCCAGGCATGTCATTTTCCGGGTATTCTAAGTTGAGGGTATTGTGTTAGTGCAGATTCCATAGTATGAATGTCATTGCATCATTGAGAGTTCACATTTATATATAGCACCTTAATTGTATATGTATTATATTTTAATGAAATAATAAATATAATTTATCGAAATTATTGTATTTGTTCTACTTTCATAAACTTAAATATGTAATACATTATTTTATTCAACATAACATTAGTGATATTATGTATATTGCAGTTTAATTCGTTATTGGAGTATAAATTGTAGTTTGTGTTATTTTTGGATTTCAAAAGTTCCAACTAAATTTATGCCATACTTTTGGTTATCCATTAATGACATATTTGTGACGCGCTTTCACTCTTGCAATTAATAGATACAACCCGGACGATGAGAATGAGATGGAGAGAGGAGAGGAGAGATCATCACTTAGGAACACATCGAGGCATCGAAGGGGTGAACACCGACTGGGCCGCAATAGAATCAGTCGGCTGGACGAGTTTCTGACGGATTTGAGTCCAGTATTCGGTGACCAACAGGTTCTCCCCATGTCTGCTATCAAAGGTCGTGGGGGGAAGTCAGTGGGGGAGGTTTCAGAGGTCAAAGGTGTGTGCTATGTTTAAAGAGTCAGTAATATTAGCTCATAATCTGTGAAAAAAATGTAGCATCATGATACATAATTTACTTATTTGGAGACTTTAAATTTTAATGAATGTGTACTGTTATTTTATGTAAAATTTATGCAGTATATAGTATGTATTTTTTTAGCAAGAATTTAAAAATACTATAATATAATTTTACATAAAAATACCTACTAATTATAAGATAACACGAAAGATTTCCATTTTTACTAATATTTTTAATTTTAAATAAATAATTTAAAACTTATGCATATTTGACCCATATTGTAACATTTATGATGATTATACATACCATTGATTAAAATGAGAACGAATTTGTAAATGGAAAATTATGCTTATTCGTTACACTTCTTAACATGAAAAAGGACAGATTTGTATAAAATATCATTAAATTCATATAATACTATACTATAGTTTCTTTAAAATACGCAGCTTGATACTTTAAAATATTGTTTTAATGATGTATACTTCATAATTCGTGTTAATTAATTTATAGAGGGAATCCAGAACTGTCTATTCGCAGAACCAATTAAGAAATAAGATACATTTCTCACATACCGATGTCGAGTATTGAAAGTCATCATTTACTGTTTAAAGATATTTGAAAGATATTCGTGTCTTTGAGAATTGGAAAAATAGTTCACGCCTTGAAATTTTTGGAAACATTATTTTAGATCATGAAAGCAAGCTCTCTAGAAGTTTTCTATTTTATATATCAAATGTTTTAATTAAATCATTTTTAGTTATATATTATTAAATAGTCAGAATTATTAAAGTGTATATAAGGGTTTATACGTTAGAATAACGAGTCAATTGAAAAAATAATAATTTGATTTGTTAAAATTATTTATATCGAAGTGTCTTATTTTGTGTAATTTTATTATTATTTATAGTATTTTGTTAATAGTATAGTACATATATCAATTATTTAAATGAATTTTAAATAACATGTACAATTATTATAATTATAATGTAACTCTTCACATGATCAGAAAGTATTGCAGGTATATTCTAGTTAACGTGAACAGTTTTTAGAATAATAAAGTAGTACAATAATTCATATTAAATTTGTATTAAATAACAAATTATTTTTTTTCTTTTCTGCTAAACCGATATCTTAAAAATTACGTAATAAAAAAGTTTATAATTATATTGGTCTGCTGATGTGAAATATGGAAAAAAACAAAGAACAAATCCAGTATTTAATTAATGTTTCACACATACCTCCCTACTTCGAAAGTTATTATAATAAACGAAGATCAAAATAGAGAAATATACATATATATATATTATGATATGCCCACATAATAAATCAGAAATAAACGCAAATAAATTACAACATTAGAATGCAATACAATAAACATCCAACAGGAATAAATAGAAATCTCTGCAGATAAATATAATTTGAGGATACAAACCAAAAGAAACTATGAGTAGATAATTATGGAAGCCGCATGCATTATATAAATTAATCCTAAATTGAAGACCCGACTACTTCATAGCGGCTGCCAATTTTTTTTAATCTATTCTAATGTCTACCTCTCGTAGTTCCTGCCTGCATATATATACGTATATGAACAATGTTTGGTCAATTCGTTGTCTAAACTAATTTCATCACATTTATTATTACGAGAACCAATAATTTTATAAACTTTGTATTAACACTTTTCGATTAATATCGATGTTCAAATGTTTATTTCTATTACTGAAAAAAATGCAGCTTTAAGGTCGATTTGCAAAAACTGTGCATTACTTATTGATTATAATGATTGTTGAATATGATATTTTGTAAAATGTTTCCAATATAATTTTACACCGATATTATAATAAGGAATACTTCATCCCTAAATAGGCATTTATTTCTTGGTTTTTTTTCTTTAAAATCAATACATTGTTTTCTTTCTGTTTAGTATGTTTATTTTCCTTTAAGTCATCTGTTGACGCTACAAGTTATGGAATATTTACCTTTCCATAAGGTCAAAATAGCGATGCTTGAGTTAAAAGTTATATCCGGGCGAGGTGCTCTCATGTTCCACTTGTCTGCATTTACTGCTTCATTTACTTTTAATTTTCTCGCCAAAAGGAACATTTAAATCAGATCTTTTAAGTATTTTCTCCGATAGAATTCCTCTATACATGCTATAAAAATATGTAAACGTATTATTATACGAAAACATAAAATGTTTCTTTTGAATTTTTTTATATATTCTTTAACAGAAATTTGTATATTAACATAGGTTAAATCATAAAACGAAACAAAAAGTAATAGTACGCCACTTGAAACATTTTATGTGGTCAATGTTCGGACATATCAGTCAGCTAAAATCTTTTTATATAGTCCGATATTTCGAAGAACTTTCTAGGTTCTGAAATAATGCACTTTAAATATTAGTTTTCTATAATGGCTATATCATTTGTACCTTTCTATATTAGTTTAATGTTTCCAGCCGTATTCATATTATTTTAATATTCTAAATCATTGTTTGGTTCAGTTCACTTTAATTTACAGAATATATTTAATCAAAGAACAAGTAAAGGTATATTTCTGTCAATAATTTGCATTCTATCTGAGTGATATTACAAAATAAAATCATATTGCTTTAAAACATTTACAATAAATTTAACTCTAGTGTTCGTTTTTACGATTTCACTTACATGTTTGAACATGTTTTGTATCAACATGAATGGATGATTACTTTAAAGTTTTGCTCCGTATAATTAAATTCACATCCTATATCAGTTATTTTTGCTAAAGCGCCTTAATATATTTTCCCATTTATTATCCTCCGTCATATGACTCTTCAATATGCCTCAGTAATATGTAGAATATTTATTGAAGGAAGCTTTTAGACTGTATAATTTTTTATCACTTAATTAATACGAATATTAAAAAGTTACATGTAATATATAAATAATAAACTTTCATGAAACTAACATATTAAGGCACTACTTATTAATTATTTAACATATTATAAGTATTAAATTAATTTACATGTTACTTAATTAATTTTAATGTTACTATTGAATAATTTCCAACTACGAATGCTTCTTATATTACATTACATTTCAACTTCTCATCTTTCGAAATTGTATCTCAAATATATATATGTACATTATCTATTACAGAAGTTTCACTTGACAATTTCTTCGGAATAGTTATTTCAGAACACTAGTATATAATAAACGTTTGCGATATAAATATATATTTTTAAAGGAATCAATATTAAGTAAGTTCATAAAATTGTAAACCGCATATCTAGAAAAATATGCGAAAATATAACTTTATTTATCTTTAACATTAACGTTATATTGTTATGTATTTATTTCAATAGGCATTTTTGTCCTATTATTAAAAAATATGGCACATACAAGTATATAAGCATATTGCTAACATATTAAGAAAAGTATTAAGTCGAAAAATAAAGCGGCATTTTATTGGGTTGGACTAATACTATATTTTAAATATTACTTACCACAACGTATATATAAAAAAGTTAGTAATACATTGTGTGCACCAATTTCTAATAAAACTAATATATTATTAAAATTATAATAACATATACATTCATAAAAATTCATAATAATAATATATTCAAACTTTAAATATCTATTTGTATTTTGTTAAAGTATTTTGTGATGCATACTATGTCCTTTTTTAATAACTAGTACTTATTATACATTTCTCTTAGTGCATTTTTTTCGATATCAGTAATTATTAATGTTTATAATTTATTACAATTACTGTTATCACAATGTAGCATCAAAAAGTTAACACAGTGAAATTAAATTTGAGTAATTATAATCTCCTGTTTGATACAAAGAACAGTGGAATCTTGCAGGCGTAATCTTTGAACGATCTATAAACTAATTTTAATAACGAAAATATATCTTTCGTAATGATGAATAAAGTTGTTAGACAGTAATTTCTGTGGAGATTTTCCAAGGGATTGATTCACATGTGCTACATGTGCGCAGGATGTATTATTAACATTCATATTCTCTCTCTCTGCCCTTTCGAACAGAAATATTTCAACCATGTTTCAACCAAATATTTCAACCATGTTGATCTTGTTTAGTTTAGGACATCCATCCGTCGAGTTAAAAGCAAAGTCTGATATTGTCCGTGACATACAGTTATCAATATTATAAAAATATGTCAATTACACCAGATATATATATATAACAGTATTGCAAAATGCACCACATTAGATACGGTAGGAGAGATAACTTTTGTAAAAGTCATTCCTCGGTACCAAAAGTAAACTATTGATGTACCTAGATGTTATTTGATAAATCTTATACTTGAAGTGATTGTGTTGATTAGTTTTACAGTGGTGTGCACAAACAAAGGGTATTACTATCAAGGGCGACTATGAAGAGTAAATACTGTTACTAGTGCGCCCATTTATTTCACCGATGGCAAACCCCTTCTGTATGGTTAAAAAGATTTACAATTAACAATTGTTATTTTACAGATTTTCATCTTGTGTCTTTAATGGATAAATTTAATCAAATCAAATCACATTTATTTTTATGCTTTATAAGCATTTTGTGTATTTAAGAGAATGCATATATATATGTAATATGTAGAATAACATTGAGAATTTGAAATAATGTTATATAATACGTTATAATAATTAGGATCCTTATTTAAAGACCATGAGTTGTGACTCACTACCATAATTTCAAAATCAAGACAAGAAGGAGAATTAGTAATATTTTTATCAATTAAATTACATAAATAAGTACAGATTGAATCACCTTCACTCTAACAAAATAAAAAAAGGTTCAATTCGATTTTTTCTACATCAAAATTCTGTGTTATTAGATATGATATCAATTAGAGAAGGATTTTTTACTTTCTATATGTCTATGGTTTGGTAAGGGAAGAGAAGAGAAGGGGATTAGTATTTGTGTAGATATCTCAAAACTGTTGTTTTATCTTTTTGCGTATGGAACTAGGATTAATTCTGTGTACTTTGAATTGATGACTCAAATTGATAAGTAGTTAAACCAGACACTTGATCACTCTCATGTCTGAGATCTGTCAGATGTTTCGGGCGATATGCTTGAATGCTTCCAGAATCGATTCTAAGGCATGCCTCAATACATCGCAAAAGCATTGAAATTTTCTTAGTGGAGAAACAGCTTGCCGACAAACAAACATTTATCTCGTTCGTTCCATTATTTTCTTGCTTATTAGTGGTTGATTGGCGTTCACATCGCTTTCTAGGGGAAATATTTTGTATTAAATAAATTGAATAAATTTTTTTCGATCAATCGTCATTTATAATTTACTCTACTCAACATAAGTGTATACGGAGAACTACAACAGTAGTGGTACAATAATGGTTAAGTAATAAGGTCCAGAATATATTAGAGTTCATTAGATGATTACAACAGACCAAAATATTGTAAATTTTGTCATTCTTCAGATAAAAGTATAATCAAAATGTTTATCATCATGCTCCGTTGTGTTTCTATATTACTAAATAATCATAAATTATATAATAAATTTTAATATTTGTTAAGAAATCGATATGATATGAATCTATGCGATACGACTCCACTTTAGTATAGATAATATTTTAACGACATCTTTGCTTATAAGTTAAATTATTTCGACATTGATTTGGGTTTCTGGGGCATTTTCATCTATAACTATGAAGAAGAAGTATTCACCAATTAGGTATTTTTTAGTGGAACAGATGTTCAACTATCAGGGAGTTAAGAGAAATAATAAATTTGAGATAGTTAAGTTGGCAAGCATCAGTTTAACTTTCTGTATTGCATCGTCGTGTAGTATATTATTGCCTATTGTACTGTTTAGTCTTCTATTCGGCTACACTCTTCTGTGACGTTCATAGCCGTCTATAATAATAAACTGACAGACAGATGTTCACGTTAAATTCGCACCAGAAATTGGGTCACTAATTAAACAGTTTTTTAGCAATTTTACTCCCTCCTATATTGTTCCGTATCAAGAACCGTGAGTAAAAATTATTAAACTTTTGTACTATTCCATCGTCTGATTATGCACAAGCCTACACTTATTTTATTTTACTTAATTTTGCTCGTATACATTGGGAAATTTCATAATACCTAAAATCTATCCGAAACTTATCGCACATGTACGTCTTACTTTACATAATTGATTAATTTTGATAATCTTCCGAAATTTGTAACAATGGAGTTTTGTTAAATTAAACATCTAGATTAATGTGATATTAAACATCTAGGTAGATAATTATGATATGAAACATCTAGATAAATGTGATATTAAACATCTAGATAAATGTGATATTAAAATCTAGGTAGATAAATGTGATATTAAACATCTAGATAAATGTGATATGAAAAATCTAGATAAATGTGATATTAAACATATAGGTAGATAAATATGATATGAAACATCTAGATAAATGTGATATGAAACATCTAGGTAGATAAATGTGATATGAAACATCTAGGTCGATAAATGTGATATGAAACATCTAGGTAGATAAATGTGATATGAAACATCTAGATAAATGTGATATGAAACATCTAGATCGATAAATGTGATATGAAACATCTAGGTAGATAAATGTGATATTAAACACTATTTATTTAAACTTTCAATACAATAATTACATATTTTTCAATCATAGGTTAGCAGCAATTCATTGAGCATAACAAACCTTTTGTGTTCAAATTTTGATAATTATCAAAAGTAGAATTCACGTACTAGAAATCATGTCAAAGCGTATCCACATTGCTTTTACATTGAAACAGATATGTGAATAATAGTAATTGTATTAATTATTAAAGGTACATATAAGCACAATAAAATATCAGAAATATATTTGATATAAATGAGTCTACTCTATAGAAATGTTTTATCAATTATCGTAACATTATTTTAATCATGAAATATAAAACGTAAATTCGTTGATAACAAGTTATTCTTTAAGTTTATGAGTATAATATCAATCATTGATATCATTAATTACCGTAATATGTTTTATTCTAGTTATATTTTTATATGTTTACGTTTTGTTTACTCCCATTTATCGTTAAGCTTGACGAGAAAATCTTTTAATTCTAAAGTTAAGTTATTTATTATTAGGTAAAAGAGACAATATTTGATATTTTCATACTTGTGTCCTTCATAAGATATTATATTATTCGCGATAAGCAGTATAGTTATCAAGAAAAATAATTGTTACCTGCATGTTGGTTTTAATAAGACGTTTATAAACGTAAACAATATTTTAAAGGTAAGTCTTAAAATTATAATAATTATTTCAAATAGATTATAAACGAAATAATTATATACCGAGCAGGTAAGAAAATCACACGTATTTTCCCTTGAACGTGACAAGTGTAAGATTTCAGATTGGTGAATTATTTTCGTGGTCACTTAATTGATACGTTCATTAGGATGTGTATTGTATATGTATGTACATGGAATAGCATCGATTATATTTTATTCATAGTGAATAAGTAATTCATCATTATGCGTTATTTGACATTCTAAGATATTTAGTTGCTTTAAATCTACATACAGAATGTAAGAAGTTCACAGATTTCCGTTTTTGTATTTTTACTTCATGTGACTGAGTTACTTCTTTGTATGGACATACTCAAAGTTATCATTATTATTTTATTTTTAAACGAGATATGCAATTGTAGAAACAGAATAAATCAGGGAAAGAAGTCTAAAAATAACTGAAATTGATTTGTTAAATAAAACGACTAGATTTACTTTTATATTGTTTCTTAAAAATATATTTTTAAACTTCCGAGATATTCTATTTTGTCCCCTTTTGACCAAGACCTTTGATCTGATCCTGTAATCAGTTATAATTTTTGAATCAATTTGAAATATAATTTATTCCAATACTTTACTGCGCATTTCTTCTAAAGTGAATCGCGATTGCAAATAATTTTTTATACATTCCTCTCGCTACGTCTAAAGATATGATATCTTCAGATACTTTGTAAGTGCTATATGGAATTATAAAAGCATAACCGGTCGTCTGGTTCCTTTATTTTGATTTTTATAAATTACCGTCTGTATTATAAATCCTGTTGCAATTAATATTTAGCATCGTATAAATATATTCGCTATACAGCCACATATGTATGTATGTCAATTAATATACATATATAACATATTAAAACATACATACTAAACTTATTTTTATCATATTTAGAAATTTCAAAAGTTACATTATTAATTTGTAGACATGGGTTGTACATATGTATCATTACATTTATCATATTTTAAAATAATTGTTCTTTGTATTTTTCATCTAATCAACACGTTATAACACACTTCTAACAAATCTGCATTTAAAATGTAACAACATAAAATACATACATGCATAATTTAGGTTGATTGACTAGGTACCATCAGTGACTTATCTAAAATGATAATATCATTCTGGAGAATCAAAAACAAACACCCCTTATATATGCATTGTATATACGTAATACAGAAGCTATTCCCAATTAAACACCTATTACCCATACCACGTATTAAATAATATTATTATTAATTAAGAACATTCTGCAATAGTATACTGATTTGTTTATGTAAACAGTGAAAAATTCTCGTATAGGTATAATAACAACTATATATTAAAATATTTCTGAAAAATACTTTCAATGAATTTTAATTAAAATATTAAGTTTGTAAAATTAACTACTCACTGATTATTAAAAAAAGAAAAAATCAACAAGTATTCCGTTTTGTCTAATTTTAATTTCTTTACAACATTGTTTTATGATTGTTTTTTGAAAAGATGTTAATATTAAAAATTCATTTGTACTGGTTTATTGATTAAAATATTTTCATTTTATTTAAGTATAAAAATAAGTAAGTATAAGTATAATATGAATAATTTCGAACTCCGATACTGGTTTTTACAAACTGATTTACGCTGCTGCATTAACATAATTATCGATTGATTAGTTTAAGCCGATTAATTAATTAAAGTTTGTGTATATTTCCCGGCTAAACGAGAATTTAATTTTCCTTATATTATGTAAGTAGAATGTTTTTATGATTATTTAAAATAATACAATATTGATTAAATTTTAGTATCAAAACACATTTTTATTTATTTTTATCCCTTAAGAAGGTCTATGAATAGTTAATATACATTAAAACAAAAGTTATACTAACTTTGAAATAGATTATCTATGTTAGAACTTTTCATTGTTTCAGTATTTATATAATTTTAGCAATGATCAGATACAAAATATATTTTTTATTTAATAGTCTATTAAATATTAATCGAACGCTCGTTCTACAAGTTTATTCTTAACTTTAGAAAATTCTATTTAGTATTAGGGCTAAAGAATATAAGTATATGTATATATGAATTGACTATTAGGTTTTCGGGTATTTTTAATAATACAAGAATTATTGCTTGCATCATTAATAGGGATTAATATTAATATATTTGTTTATGTTTTATTAATTCTTTACCATACAATAGAAAGGGTATTCAATTGTCTTCATTAAACAAAGTAACTATTTATTGTCGCTCTCTGCATAAGCAAAGCCAGTTAGAAAGTATTACTCAATACAGAGAATTAAATTGTCAGTATTGTTCAACCAACTTTTATTTGCTGACAGTTTCATAATTCTTAATACTGGTTTATGCCTTTAGTTTTCATAAAAATCTCTCAATATAGAAGGAAATTGTATATTAATGAGAATAGTAATATCAATATTGTGTGTTCATTCTTAATTTATTGAACTTACTGAACTTAATCTCCATTAGAGGCAGTGTCTAAAATCCAATATACGTGTTATGTCATTTTATTGGTAGCTATAGAGTATGGACAAAGAGCTTTATAATAAAGCATATATATGCAGTAATGTTATAAGGTTTATTTGAAATTTATAATACAATTTACAAATTAAAACCTATATATTTAATACTATATAAATTGTATTTTTGGCCGTGTTTATATCTGTATAACCCACATTTTCCTGATGATCTATGAATAATAATAGACACTATACTAATAGTGAGCTAAATTTTATAAATAAATATAGTTTTCTTTTCGTGCATTGCACTTTGAGATAATAAATGTGATAATTACCATTCGAAATTTTATTATATATAGGTACGATATCAAATAATTATAAAAAGGCAATCAAAATAATTTTATTATGCAATATTTTCAGGTAGAATTTTATGATGCAGTTATTTCGAGTTACACTGGAAATATACACTTTCAAAAATGAATAATTAGATATTTTACAGTAAATTATATTAAACCAAGAATTACTATGATATCTTCTTTTTCTAATGAAATTCGCATGTAAAAAGAGCCAGAATAATTCCTCTTAATAATTGAATAGCTTTAGTGCTTGTCATATTTGACCGTCCCTGAATTTCATTAGCAACATGTATAACATGTACGATTTAGAGGCATTATCATATTTCGATAAAACAAATCGTCTGAATATGTCAGAAAAGTATTTTAAAATTTTGAATATCAAATAGTTTCCATTTTGAATAATCCAAAGTTTGTCTCATTAATAAAACTATTAATTCGTCTATAATATTTTTTAGATTTTATTTACATGATGAAACAACTCATTAAAAGGATTTAACTTAAATTAAGATAATAGTGACATGTTTTGTCAAGTATTATTTTGCCATTTTATTGTAACATTTATCATAATATAGTTTTCAATTGTTTGGAAGGTTGATTACTTTCTATATATAAAATATTAAAATGTAATCGGATGAACAAGATGTAAGTATGTCATCTGTATTAGTGACGGTTTAATCATGTCCTTAAAATGCTCAAATTAATATAATATTTGATTATATTTAATGGCATTTTTACGTCAAATGAATAAATAGGTATATTTATTATCCCGTTGTTACTTTAATTTTAAATTAATTGTTTAAATTATTATATAATCGGTACTCTATATTTGATTAATTGTTAAAAATAAATAGTCTCATTTAGTAGATAATCTAGTTACAAAATAGAAAGTATTTATCTACGATACCATATTATTTTGGTTAATGTAGTTTGTAAAATCTAAAATAAAAGTTATTTTCTGTTTTTTTTATTTTCGGATCCATGATATATGCATAATTTATTAACTGTTATACACATTGTTGAATATAAATGAATGAAAATAAATATAAAAATAAAGCTAACAATAATTTATTTTTGTATATGGAACATATTTAAGTTGCTAAAAAATATGTAAAGCTAACAAATATAATCAAAATTATTTGTTGGTTTATATATTAATCTAATTTTATTTTGATTACTATTTATGGTAACATATTAGACAATATAAGAAAGGATGTTCATACAAAATCATTAAACACGTTTAGTAATTTAATAGTTTCATTACTATTGAGTGGATTTCAGAAAAATGTTGATACATATGTGACTGTTGCGTACGATATATATGAAAATGAAAATCTCTGATATTCAATGTTACGAATCATGTGCATATAGAAATGTTGTTTTATTAACAGATAATAAACATAAATTATTAACGAAAATTATTATAAAGATAAATTATTAATCGATACATAAGATGTTTGATAATTTATATACTAATTATATACTATATAATGATTATATTTTCAATTTAGTAATATTTTTTTCCAAATGTCTGTTTTGATTTCGTATGAAGTATAAATGGACATATTCCCGTTCATCCATTATGACAAACTTACTTTTTTATGCTCTTATTTGTTCAGAGAAACATAAATATTATTCATGTTTGTTATTCATAATCTGCTTAATTTGTATATTCATGTTTTTATAACTCTTGTGTAAATTCTCTTCATTGGTTATTTATATTGAATATAATCTTAAAACAATATTTATTGCAATATAATCGCAAACGTCAGTTTTAAAGATTGTATATCATGTAAAAGATTATATCGACTTTTCATGCTTCGAGTTCTATCTCCGATAATTCATTTTGAGAATGTGATGGCATATCTTAGTTAGAATTAACTTCATGAGTACCACTTAGAGGTGATTAGAGAGACTAATCGTCATTTCTCCTAAATCAACTATCAGTTTTTTCAACAAAACGAAATGACTTTTAACGTATCTTTAAGTGTAGAAAATATCTCATTAATTGAATTCCCATAGTTAGCCAAAACTCATTACATTTTCGTGAAATGTTAATTATATATTTTTGTTTCCTCATTGTACCAATTTAAGGTACGATGCATTCTTTGTTTTGATTATATTTCATTATTTTATATTGTATTATGTAATGCAAAATAGATATATAATGCAATATATATTTATATTAAAATAGTGAAGTTTAAGTATTTTCTTTAAAGTGTTTGTCAAATAGTAAGATAATTTTTATGTTGAACAATGAATATTAACACAGTATTTTAAAATAATAATACAAATTATCTTAATTTTTCCAATGCGATGGAATATTATAACTAAGTAAAAACATTGAAGCTATGTTGATTTTAATATTATGAATCTAGGCCTTAATTCAAATACATTTTTAATAGATATAATAATAATATTGTTTGCTAGATAGCAAATTGGCCACATATGTTATGTAAACACACTATATATTTATAACGTACATAATAATATATACACAAAAAAAAATATGATTCCATTTTTGGAACATTTAAGAATTGTATGTTAATATGACGACAAATCATCCTACTTCTTTGTCATTTTATAGCTTTATTTTCTCCATCGATATTAAATGTCAGTTTTTTATTCTAGTGTTTTACTTTTTAGTAAATATGTTAAAACTTTCTCTACTCAAACCATGGAATTACCAAAAATATTTTTTATATTTGAAAGATTAAACTTATCTGATTTTTGATATTGTTAAATTACTATTTCACATTAGATTATTAAAACAAATAAAATGTACTTATTTTCAGTGAGATAAACGTAATTGTAGATTATTGTAGGAAATAATTAATTAGATTTATTTTAAATTAATTCAAAGTAGTATTGTAGAAATGTCCACAAAGAATTTAGAATTATCCCCTTGATATCTTACACCTTTGTCAACCACATTCATGTGCACCTATACTCACTCAACTCTGGGTTTATCTAAGAAGGATTTCACTCTGTCAGTGTCGAGTCAAGAGGCATCTTTTTCTCTCTCACGTTATGCTAACAAGTTATTTTGGATCATCTTTGAGAAAAAAGATCTGAACAAATACGATTTTTTTATTCAGCTGGCGTCTCATTCCTTTACTTAATATGTTGAAGTGAACAAACTGTTGACTCTTTTTCACGTCTTAAGGAGAAGATTGTTATTAATAGTTCGCTCCTGGAGTGATCCACTTATTCGTTTTCTGCTTTTGTGGCTCCCATGACTTAGTTTCAACGAATCTAAAGGGGGTAATTCGAGAGAAAGTATTATTTTCTAATAAATACACACAAACAACGCAGGTCAGTCAAATACCACGGGACTATCTAATTTCTTGCATAAGCTCGACTATTTACGTTACCATTAGTTACCTATAATGTGTAAACATAACATCGGCATTACTCCCAAATATTGAGAATTCAACTAGGAAAGATGCATAGGTTGCTTTGTGTAACTACGCGTTCCAAGTTTTTTTAAGAGTATACCATTACCAATATTCAAATATTGTAAACGTGAGTTTTATCATGTGCCACTGTTGAAAAAATACGTCATTTTCAGTATAGTTGTCACAGAACTGAAACAGTTAACGAAAGTAATGAAATTAGAAACGAGTTCACTTTTTTCAAAACGAATTAGTGTGAATAGTGATCATTTCTTTTATTTAATTATGTCAAGTATCCAATTTTGCAATACATTTTGAAGTGTATTCGTTTTTAATTGCGAACCATTTATACGAACCCTTTTATACTAAATATAGAATATTAATTTGGGTCTATTGTTTCATACGTTTCTCATAGGTTTCATCATGTTTATTATCGATGTCTGTGCTAAATGTACAGGTATACTTTAGTTGATACCTAACATTCTTTTCTCCACTTCAGGTTTTGGTTTTATTATCTTGGCTGTGTTTATTTACACTAAAAGATTTTCTTTTATAACTAGTTGCAGTTAGTTTTTCCTACCTTTGGTGTGTGTTTTTATTAATCATCTTATTATATTGTTTCCCTTTTGATTTATTTTATTTGTCTTATCTCTCTTTAGACTGATGTGTGACTGATGGATTTTTAAACTTCTGATTTTGATATATTTCGAAATTGTTTTCGTTATTAACAAAAATACTATTTATTAACATACGCCGAGTATGTGCATGTTAATTGAAAGTATGAAATATACATAACTTTAGAGTACCTACTATTAATATCTAAATAATTATAATATTTTGAACATAAACAAATCATTTACTATTATTCTTATATGTAATTCATGAGACTTTAGAATATCAATATGTTTTATTTATAAAAAAGCAGGCTACATTCGTATTTAAGAAAGTTGGATTGGCAACATTTATTAAGATATATTGTCTTGTGACATGTATATTTATTTATTTGGTAAATAAAATAAAGTAAAAGTAAAGTAATATGTTATACACTAAAATTTTAAAATGCCACCAACAAAATATTTAATAGGTTGTCAATGTGTAACACATGCAGTTGATTCGAACTCGCAATCTTACAATGAACTATATAGTAGTGGAATATTTTAATTAATAAATCTGGTATCATTACAAAACATACTATCTTCCAGTTTTAAACAACTATTATACATTTTTGATTTTCATTAAATTGATATAATAATTAAATGGCCAATCGATATTTTTGACTTAGATAATTAAAGAAATTCTAAAAAACAACCACATGTATGTAACATAAAATAGATGTATATATCGTACTGTTTAAGTATTGTTTAATTTTGAGTTGATTTTCACAATCAAAGCACATAACAAATCGGCCGCATATAAATTGAATAATTTTCTCTGTCTATATTGGTTTTCTACAGAGTCATTGCAATATTATGTCAGATTTGGAAACATAAGTCAATTAGATAGCTTCTATGTACTTTACATTGACAGGAACATTCACTATAAATTGCAATAAATATCTAGGCTAGCTGTTGAAGAATGACTTTCTAAGCCAGCATTTCCCTACATTTACCGTTAAGATCCTGATAATGTCTTGAACAGGAAGTCTTGTACTTAGATGAAGGATAACTTTTTATGTATGAAGTATGGATATCGATTTTAATATTAATTGGTTTAATTGTCAGACGACTGAAAGTAAGGTATCATCATTAAACTGCGTCACGTTTAATATATTATGTTTTGGAGCAGTTTACATTTACATATATGTACATATATTTATACACTACGTTATAAAAATAATAACATAATTTGTTTCCATAATTTCACATAAAATAAAAAAAACACAGCAAAATAACACCTATATCATGCAACAGTCTAATGATTTATTGCTGATTAGCTTAATATTATATCATTTTATAAGTCGAACAATGTATTAATCATCCATATTTTATTTGTATATAAGACATGTTCGTTCATAACTTGCAGTACGAGTTGAACCAGCCTCCTCGGAAGACCCTCTCTTAAGTGTCTCAGACTCCGACTCTCCGCTCGACAGCTCCAGTGGACCACCGCCCCCCAGTATACCACCCCCGCGACCCCACTACCGCCCTGGTGCATCCATCGCCATCAATCGGCCCCGCAGTATCGTTTCTCTGGGTGCCACCCGCAGAGAGAGCCCTTCCTTCAGCAACAGCTTCGACTCGGCCCTGAGTGAAGAGAATCAATTTCTTTCCCCCTCTACATCTTCCTCCAATCTGATTGGTCACTTGGGCTACAGGAGGATTGCCTCTACACACAGTCTTGCGGAGAGTCCATCCGAGAAAAGTTCCAGTATTGAGTATGTTTACTACATGTTCTGATGTACGGTATCGAAATAGCCATAATTCAGCTTGAAATACGTCGTTTCTCTCATCAAGCAAAATTGCCACCACTAAATTATGACTCATCGCTTAAACATATAGCTTCATGCGGTACTGAACATCTAGTAGGCAATTTAATTCTCGTATATTTGTCAAATAAAATTATTTACAAAATATATTTTAATTTTATATTTAAATTTAATACAAAATAATGATTAAAATAAATGTTCTGAATGGCATCCACAATATACTCCAATTCAATATATATTTGTAATTTTTGTGAAATAAACTAAAATAAATTCTTAACTTCTGTTTTAGATCTTAAAGAATAAAGTTATTTTTAGAATCGTCATTATATCAATTAAGCACATTTATTTCATGAAACTAACTATTCGATTTGTCAGAGAACTCTAATTTGGTTGGATTGAGCTAATCTATGTTCCCCTATATATGAAAATCTTCAAGTAATTATTTTTGTATGCGTAAATTAACTGAGGAAATAAATACAGAAACTATTAAAATAAAGAGTCATTTGAAACGATTCGAAATAGAATAGGAAAAAATGTAAAATGTCTGACTCAAAAATGAATAAAAAAGGGCTAACAGGAAACCTCAAAAGACGGATGCAAATGAGAATTAGGTTTGCTTTTTAATTTGTTCGAAATTGTAAAAATACAAATTAAAAATATAATTAATCATTATCGAAGTGAAATAAATAAATATACAATATAGAAAATACTTGAACAAACTTAAAATATCGTAATTATTATATTAATATTATTATTGTTAGTATATTATTTGTTAAACTTTAAAGTTAAATAAAGTTGTATTATGTAAAATGCTGTCAATAATTTCGTTGGTCAATAAGCTCGTAGAAGAACAGTGTTGAAATCGTTTTTGTGGTTCATACTTGTTAGCGATCTATATAGCATGATTAATGAAAATGTGCAAAATTTCAATGTTTTTTGCGTTACAGTTTTGTTTTTAATTTTAGATATTAATTGATTTTTTGTGCGATTGAGAATTGACAGACAAATACTTTAGGCTTCGATTAATTATCCATTTAGAAGTTGTTTGCCATCTCAATATTCTTTGAAGCTGTTGCAAGCTGCATTATCTTAAACTAAGACATACATTTGACCTATGATGGAAAGCTTTTGTGCATAAAATTGAAATCATTGAAAAATCATTTTGCAATTAACAGAAAAAATCTAATTAAAATTATGTTATTTATTGTATTTTGGACAAATCTGTCTACAATTTATTAAATGTTAATTATGAGATAACTATAGAGCATTGACTATTACATTTTGTCTTGGATCTTGCTATAATTCATAAATAAATGTAAAAATCTGATTAAATTTTTTTCTACATAGTACAGGAATATGTTGAAATACTCTGGAATACATAATAATTATTCTCTTGGAATATATGTAAAGGTTTCGAAAATGCAACTTTTAGGCTTTTTTCTTATATGGGAAACAAGGATTTACAAAGGTGTCTTAAATATTTAAATAAGTTTTATCGTAGAATTTGTTATCCAATATTTTTGCATCACAGATAGAGCGCAATACAAAATCATTGCACTTACATAGAAAAGTAATAATACTTATTAATATTTTTAATGTGACATTATTTTATATAAGACTACAAATTATAGTCATTGTTTGATTATATTATATTATTTTAGTAGGTTATGCCCTGTTGAATCTTTTGCTCTACCAGTTTACATTTCCTTTCCGGCCTTCCACCCTCCGCAGTTTGGACTCGCCGAGCTGGTACGTCTCTGACGAAGCTCTCAATGATGCTACTCTCACCTCCAGGGGCTCCAAGAGCTCTGGGGGGCCTAAGACGGCACTAACAGACTCCATTTCACCACCCTCGCCCTTGGGAGCCCGCGCGGGACGCATGTCTCTCATGGAGAACCGCCAAACCTCGTCGTCAGCGGCAATCGCCCGTGCGAGACCAAGTCAGCCAATCATAATTAGCCCCAAGTTAACCCGAGCAGTCTCTACAATAGCGGGATCGCGAGTTCGGGAATTTGTGAGTCGACAGGAGCTGCCGACAGCTGACGAGGAGCCAACTGGGGGACGGAGGAGTTTTGAGGTGTCCAGAGAGATAGGACTTCTGCGTCGTCAGCAGGTCAGTCGACCAATGGGAATCTTGATTTTAACTGAACTTGTACAGTACCTACTACATGGTGTCAGGGGGTGCAGGCATTGAACAGTACCTACTACATGGTGTCAGGGGGTGCAGGCATTGAACAGTACCTACTACATGGTGTCAGGGGGTGCAGGCATTGAACAGTACCTACTACATGGTGTCAGGGGGTGCAGGCAT